>VKOC01026321.1:0-25103 GCA_009364415.1 Spea multiplicata
GCACCCGGTGCGGACCGCCCCCCCCCCGCCCCACGCTAGGTACGCTACTGATTACGGGTGAGAGGACCTCTCAATTTCATGGTAGGCTCAGAGGGAGGGAAGACTGCACTGACTTTCACAGTCTTCCCCTAATCTGCAGTCAGTGTGGCAAATATTATATATTATATTTATTTATATTTAGTCAGCAGGATCTAATATTAGTATATACTATATATATATATATATAATATTATATATATTTATATATATATTGGCAGCAATGCCTAATATTAATATGTATTGTCAGCAGGGTCTAATATTAATATATATTGGCAGCAGGGTCTAATATTAAAGAATGAAAACTAACTGCCAGTTCAACTGTTTTTGTGAAATCATACTTAAATCACGGTCTTGGTCAGCAGAGTAGAGTTTCCTAAAGAAGAAATTGCTGCATTTCTCTCTCTTCTCACAATTCTCCAATTTGGAGCAGAAGATAATTTGCCTGGATTCCTCCTCAAAGTGCAGGGACTGCAACTTGTTTGTTCTGCAGCCTTCTGAAGTCCCCCTTCCTATCACTGTCCTGATGTCTACCGTTCACCTGAAGGAAGCTGCGAAGCTTGACCTTAGTGTACTTCCACCACTGAGGTACAGTAGGCAAGTGGCCACTCTCAGCTACTTTATCTACATATCTTGCTGTCATGCCAAGTTCATTAACATTTGTTCACACCTTTGGAGCAAGAACCCAATATAGAACATGATTACCCCATGCTGGGTATTGTCACCTTTGACAGGAAGGGATTACTGTGGAAGAGTGAAGGGCCAGACATCCTGCCTACATCTCCCTGGAGTGTGGAAACAGGGTATCAAGGGATACCAATTGTATCAAGGTAACAAGGTAAAATTATTGAATGCATAATGTCCAAAATATGATGGGTGCATAAATTTTGGGCCCCATCATACATTGCATTGTTATGCCTGCGATGTGCTGGTTTCAGGGAGACCAAACACACCATGCAGGCATGACCATAACAAGTGTGATGCGAACCTGTCCTTGTGCCAATTGATAGAGATGTATTAGTAGGACCAGAGAATTATGATCCTGGTGTCATAATTATGCCAAGCTTAGTGGGCGTCATATCACATATTTTGTAATCCCAGACCAAAGTTGAGCAGATATGACCCCAACTTCAGAATGTCATAGTGCTGGACCCCCCAACTCCCTTCCCTTTGCTCGGGTAACAGGAAAAGGGCGGTCTTGGTAGGGGGGGATAAAAAGGTGGGCAATTGGTAATGGGAGAGAGACAGTTTTACCATCAATGAGAGCCTGTTTTACCATCAAAGAGGCAAAACAAAGCAAGGAAGCAAGCATAAAGTCTATCGTGGAAGGCGTTATGTGGATCAATGGCCAGTTGCTGGAGATGGGTCGATCAATTCCATGGCATCCCTCAGAGGTGCCTCTGTGATCACCTCCCTTAGCAGCTTGAAGGTCTTGTCCAGTTTATCTATACTTATACAGGAGCTACTTTCCCTTACCTCGATCCCACCCAGATCACTAGTGATTTGGTTGTTGTAAATTGGATCCTCGGGGTCTGGAAGAGGGATACCATATGGAGAGGCATACTGAGAGGCATATATAGAATTAAGCTGAACAGGCTCACCTGCCCTGGGACCATCTATGATCAGACGCCGTCCACAGACTAGCTCCTGGACAGAATCAAGTGTGAAATTGCTCCCCGGATAAGAATAACTACTGCAGCCCTACATCTGTTACCTCCTGACCAAAAGGATGGGCTATGGGACCATTTACTGCTAAGGTTATGGTATGACTTGTAAAAAAAATTAGGATACATTGTCTTCTAAATCTATCACCTACACTCTTCACATTAATGCAAAAAAACTAAGATGTTAGCCATAATGGATGTAAAAAAGGTTAGACCGGACAGAAGCTTAAGCTTTATCTACATCATCTGGTTAAATTTCTCTTACATCTCCTCCACCTACTATGTCCAGAATGTAGAGGGGGTTCAAGATGGCTTGTTCCAATAGGCTAGTTGAAGCTAAGGGCTTCAGTCTCCGTTGCTGACTTGTCACATGCAGTCAGTTCTTCAACCATTTTCTCTATTTCTGTTTCAATATCCCCATCTCTGCTATGATATTGTCGGAATCAAGAACGGATGGAGCAGATGTTATTCCCTTTTCTGCTGGAAGCTCTTTATCTTCATCCACTTTTTTCCAGACTGTGTTTCCTTTTCTTGCCAACTCCCTTCAGTTGAGTGTCTGCAGCAGGTGGATGATGGGGAAAAGGGTCTTGAGAAAGAGTGGGTGCTGTGGCAGGAGCAGAGGTTAGTGCAACTACAGGGGTTGGGGAGGAGAGGGGAAGGAGTGTAATGACATAGAGACACACACAAAAAAAATAAGCAGATACTTGCGCACCAAGTAGGAAATTAATACATTTCAGAACATTGCCAGCGTCAACCACATAAAGTTCAAGCTTTACTATGACATCATAAAAACATCATGGCATGAGAAGAATACAGTCTCACGCGTTTCACCTTAGTAAGCTTAATGATACCATGTCTATGATTAAGCCTGCTAAGGTGACACACATGAGAATGAGTTTCTATGTGAGTGTGTGTGCTTCTAGCTGGAGGCAAATTACTCCTGCACCCAGGCGTCAGTAACCCTAGGCTTGTAACGTGGTAATGTGGTAAAGTAAGTGCAAAGTTCTCCTCCGGGTCCTGTCTGTAGCCCTGCCCCAATTCACACCTAAAAAGTATCCTGTTTTGGATACCTGAAATGGTGGAGGGTATGTGATAGTGGGGCCCTCTCTTTAATTGCCTTGCATTATTGTTGCCACATACTAGCCAATACATGCTTAGTAGTCACTCCACCAAGCACAGAAACATTTTTAAAAGACAATTTCTTCTCTTAAACAAAAATAAGCTGCATTTTTTCAACTGGTTTTATTGCATGTTTTATTGTGTTTTAGGTAAACCAATTAATACAAATAAAGAGACAGCAAAAGGTAAAAAACCAGAAATGTTGCATAGGGGAAAAAGCCCTGTGTCTACCAGCATGTCCCTAGCTGTTGCTGCCACCTTCCTAGGAGTAAGAACCAGCATCTGTTACACCCCCTCCCCTCAAAATACACTGATGGAGGAGCCACTGGAGGAGCCACTGTATTGCAATGCTGTGACAAAACACATTAACTCCTTTCCTCTCATATTCCTTTAGCTTACCCTTCCTACTCCCTTCTCTGCAATACTTTTACTAGCGTGGCTGGTCTATCCCCAACAGTGGCACTTTTACCTTTTGTGTAATACAACCCAACTCCCTCTAGACCAGGCATGTCCAAACTTTTTTTGAAGAGTGCCAGATTTGATGAAGTGAACATGTGCGAGGGCAGACCGTCTTGCCTGACATTCTTTGATCCATTAAAATGAAATGCAAATTTAATTGGGCAACTCATCTGTGGGGCCTTATATGCCGGGTACTGAAACTTACCGAGGTGGACTGGAGAATCACGAATCTCTAGGGGAGGGGCGAGCAGAGAAGCCACCTCCCCTGGGCCGGTCTTCAGGGCCACGCCGAGGTAGGTGCAAGATCGCGATCTTCCCAACCAGCCCTGATCAGCAGGCGCCCGATGAGCAGGGCTGGTTGGGGAGATCACTAGCTCCCTCTAACCAGCCCAACATTAGGGAGCTCGAGGTCTGGCAGGGTTAGGATACGGATCCCACCGCAGCGGTGCAGGGGACCTGCATCCTACTCTCCGATACGTTCAGACAGTAGGGGGAGTGCCGGCATGGGAGGTTGTCTAAGCGCATCGCGCAGACGTTCACCGGCAGCGGCGATGCGCGTAAACCCCCGCTGCCGTCACGTCTGCTCGGTGCGCTTTAACAATCTCCTTGCCGGGAATTCCCACGGGGAGAGTCCCGGCAAGGGAGATTATTAAAGCACATTGTGCAGACGTGCCGGCAGAGGAGGTTGTTTATGCTCACCGGTGAACGTCTGCACGGTAAGCTTTAACAATCCTCCTTACCAGTGCAGAATGGTATACAACTTCTAGAATAGATGTCCCCTGCCGGCCCCGCAAGACACCCGGGACTCCGGGAGCCTGCACTGGTAAGTCTAGGGGAGGGGGCACATCTCGGGGGGACACAGAGTGGCAGCATATCTCGGGACACACACAGTGTATAAATGTGTATGTACGGACAGGCGTATGTTAGTATGTGTAGATATATATGTGTGTGTGTGTAAGGGCAGTGTATGTATGTATATGTCTGTATAACAAATCAGCCAATCACCGCTTGCCGTGATTGGCTGGTTGTTGTATACTAGGTAGAGGGGTAGTCTTATACGGCGAGTATAGCCCAAACTCTATATTTTAACTGGAAAAGTTGTGGGTCGTCTTATACGCAGGAAAATACGGTAACAGCTTCCCATTATTACTGATGGCTCCGGTAGCAACTCCTCCATTAGGTTATGGGTAATTGGAATTTATTGTAAACACATTATTTGTTAATGTTAATGCTTAATGTTAGAACAATTAGAATGTGAAAATGGAAAAGTAGATATCTTTACCCAAGTAAACATTTCCAATGACAGATTTTTCCAGATTTCATAATGCAAGCTGCTGGAAAGACACAGACAAGGATGTTACTAAGGTCAACAGAATTTCCATTTGATTAGAAGTGAGGACTGTGGCTCATTACAGCTTAAAGTATTGCAATGTTTCATTCTTTATTTCAGATGCGGTCACGCTTGACTGCAGTGATGTTAAGACTATTTTCTTGCAATGATAAGAAAAGTCACGTAAAATGTACTTGAAGAGTAACAAATGAGATTAACCTGCTGTTTTTCTATTGTAAAAGATATTTCAGATATTCACATTTTGTTTGGTGTTATCCTGTCTCATTTAAAAGCTTTGAAATAATTCACAGTTCTAGCAAATTACACAATGTATTTTTATTTTCAATGTATAACTTCCATTACATTGTGTTGCCATAGATGTAAGTAATTGAGTGCACACTCAGGGCTGGACTGGGGATGATTAAGCTTTTCACTAATTTGGCTGCCAAATTACATACTCCCAGCTGCGGCTATATTTCTAGCATGTGGATGTGCAATTCCAGTCATGGCTACACGCTGCAAGTTCTAATGTGTTGCTGGAGCAATATGGTGGCTGTTTGCCTGATGTGCCAGATGGCCAGTCCAGGCCTAGGCATGCTGGTGTATTATCACTTTGGGCCTGGGGTCTGGCTCAGTCCAACTATAATGCCTCCTTTTTTTTAATTAACTTAATAATGTGAAAACCAAATAACTGTTTTTCTATGAATCTTCATTTTCAACATGATTAATACACCCCAAAAAATCTCCGAATACACCCCAAATATATAATAATAGGTTTCTCCTCCATAGAAACCCTATACAACATGCATTTTAATACATAAATATTTTAAAATAATAATTATATATATATATGGACTCTCATGTGAAATAAAGCCAAAATTGAGTTCAAGATCAGCTTGGTTACAACAAACTGTCACTTGCAACTTTATTTTTATTTAGTTTGCTTTCAAGCTCTGACATCACATATTCTCATGTGTGGGAACTCTCCAGGTTTGACCCGCATTGTCCTAGTAAAGCCCCGCTGCCCTGGTTCTCCAGGTCCCTTTCCTCTTTCTTTAGGCAGTCAGGCAGTAACTGTTGCACTTTGTTGTTCCAGGGAACAACAGGGAAAGTGGGCATATTCTAGCCCTGGGAGGGGGCAGATAAAGGTAAGAGCCCCTCCCCTTGCCCCTGCTCCTTATAACTTTTATATATATGCACTAGCACATATAGATACACTCACCCTGACACACACAAAGTTAGACATACACACTTAAACATCCACAATCACTCTAACACAGTTAGACATACACACACTGTAACACATTCACACACATACACACTAAGAAACACAGTGTAACATGACATTACATGACCTCACTGAGCTACTTCCTCCCCGAGTTAAACTCCAATTTTTTTTTTATTTTGGATAAGTCAAGGTTGCCTTCCTGACCCTGTTGTCTTCTACTACACATGAGCCACTGGCACTAGAAATTCCCATTTACATCTGTGCATTTATATTATATGTTATATACACATACTCATTTGATTTGAGTGTATATATATATATATATATATAGATAGATAGATAGATAGATAGATAGATAGATATAATACATACATATGTCACTTAATGTGAACAGTTTAAGTATTTTATATTAAACTGGAAAATAACTATGTAAACAACACAAAACCCCAAACAAAATCTTTATTATATTAGTGGGAATGCGCAAAGCCACAAATTAATAAGAATACATTTACATCTTAAATCATATATGAATATAATCAAATATATAAAATATAGCCTTATAAAATGATATGGTCATGAATCATTAAATTGTTACACATTAATGCAGGTACACACACACATATCCAAAGGTCTCTATGAAGGCATAATGAGTATTTTCTCCAGATTCCAATAAATTCTATTTATTTAGAAGCTTCAAAGAAATAAAGTTAGACTGCTATATTGCAGCTCAGCTAGAAACACAATCATTTATTGCTTTTGCATTAACATTCACACGTATACAGTAAATTTTGGAGATATATACGTAATGCCTAGGTTAGAAAACATATTAGCATAATCAATCCAAAACTGTTTAACAAAGCAATTTTAGGTATTGTTTATGCATGGACTCCACCTACATTGTGGATAATTAAAAAATAGCTTTGGAAATATTGGGCTCAATTCAATTACCCATCTACAGTAGTTTTTGCCATGTTTGCACTAAAGTGCTTTTTTGTGCTTTTGCTATGTGTTTATTCAACTGTGATTGTACACTAACGTATTTAGTGTACACTCACAAAATATATACTGGTTGTTTTTTTTTAGAACTATTTCTGTGGACATGATGGCATCACTCAGTTGCTGCAGATACGTTGGCTGCACATCCATGATGCGAATCTCCTGTTCCACCTCATCCCAAAGGTGCTCTATTGGATTGAGATCTGGTGACTGTGGAGGCCATTGGAGTACAGTGAACTCATTGTCATGTTCAAGAAACCAGTTTGAGATTATGTGAGTTTTGTGACAGGATGGATCCATGCTTTCATGTTGTTTACGCCAAAGTCTGACCCTACCATCTGACGACGCTGCCATGGAGACTCATCAGACCAGGCAATGTTCATCCAGTCTTCCATTGTACAATTTTGGTGAACCTGTGTGAATTGTAGCCTCAGTTTCCTGTTCTTAGCTGACAGGAGTGACACCCGGTTTCGTCTTCTGCTGTTGTAGCCCATCTGCTTCAAGGTCCAAAATGTTGTGTGTTGACCTCTGATATCAACAAGGCATTCTCATCCACACAACTGCCTCTCACTGGATGTGTTGTGCGTTCAGTGATGGTATTCTGCTTACCTTGGTTGTAACGAGTGGTTATTTGAGTTACTGTTGTCTTTCTGTCATCTCGAACCAGTCTACCTATTCTCCTCTGACCTCTGACATTAACAAGGCATTTTTGTCCACACAACTGCCGCTCAGACCATTCTCTGTAAACCCTAGAGATGGTTGTGCGTGAAAATTCCAGTAGATCAGCAGTTTCTGAAATACTCAGACCAGCACGTCTGGCACTAACAACCATGCCACGTTCAAAGTCACTTAAATACTCTTTCTTTCCCATTCTGATACTCGGTTTTAACTTTAGCAAGTTCTCTTGACTACGTCTACATGCCTAAATGCATTCAGTTGTTGCCATGTGATTTTATTACTGCGTAGCATGCAGTAGCATGCTACAACACTCAATCTACCACTGAAGCGGCAAATCAGGTGAGTATAGGGTGCAGATATTTGCCTGGTGTGCTAGTTGGCCAGTCCAGGCCTGAAGATAAGTTGTACATCCAATTATTCGAAAAAGCAGTTAAAATACAAATAAAAACCCTAAAACCTTTTTTTCTCAATTAATTCTTTAATTGCCTTAAAGGCAGCACATTTATTATTTTTATACACACTTATAAAAGTTTTTTTGGTACTTTCTTGTCACTGTAAGAGGATGGCCAGTATGTTTAACAGTAAACATTTTAGTGTTCTTTTTTTAACCCCTTCTGGACCGGGACGTCCCCAAAAAACGCCCCCAGATTGACACAATCGTGGCGATCGCAGGGGCGCTGCTGCTGCTGTCTGCCCAGGAGTCTGGGAAGACCAGCACAGCCACTTAATAGAATGCATAGATGTGACAGGTAAGCCCACCTTTGTTTAAAGAGACTTGCAACATTACATGCCTCTGTATTTTAATATTTAATCTTAGTTGAGGATGTTTACATTTCTTCTGCCACCATGTTTTGAAATTCCTCTCTTCAGGGGCATTGAGGTGGATCCTGTATGTGGCCCACCCATACAAAAAATGTATGTTGGCAAGAATATTTATTTCACAAATTTGTAAACTGTATGTCAACTGAAAAAAAAACTAAGAAGCTGAAAAAATAATATAAATTAAATAAGTTTAAATAAATAACATTTACTGAACAGATATGGTACAGCATAACCCCTATCATAAAACGACCTCCCCATGCCACCGCTGCCCCTAAAACAGCCTGCCTGTGCCAATGCTGCTCCTAAAGATTTAACAGGACTGAAGGAATAATGCTTGGATGTGTCTAGTGAAATCGAACCCAATTATCAATTAAATTTGGTCAATTGGTTGATTAAGTAACTATGGATGCGGTTACATTTCAGATAGGGTTGGATAGCTTTTTTTCCTTCTATAAATGAATTCATCATTTAAAAACTGTATTTTGTTTTTACTCTGGTTTTCTTTGTCCAATATTAAAATTAATTTGACAATCTGAAATATTTAGATTTAGACAAATATGCCAAACTAGAAGAAATCGAGAAAAGGGGCAAATACTTTTTCACAGCAAAGTCAATTAAAATAAATTAAAAGTGAAACATTCAAGGATAATGCATAATGAAAGTTTTATTGTTGGGGTCAGTTATGGTGTTATCTCAAATGAGGCATTCTGCTCAACATGTTCCCTTGCTTAATGGCGTGTTGATTAAATAAAAACAGAACAAAATACACAACTAACCTTTCAATTTAGCTCCATAAAGAAAAGCATTTCCTTTTAGGTCCCTCAAGAGCAAAGAGACAAGACTTAAATGTAGATTCATTGTGGGTCAGATACTTTCTGGAGTTTACTATGACATATACTGTCTTGGTTTCACCTTTAATAACCTTAAAAAAATGTAGTATCATTGAGTTGCAATACGTAGGAATAGAGCTAGAACTGAGAAACACATTATATCAAAAATAAAAAAGTTTTCTCCTGCTACAATTATTTTGTATGTGTCTTCCTATGGCTTCATATACTATTCTCACTACATTTTAGTAGTAATATTAGTTTTAATTTCTTTCTTTATATCTTATGTATTATTGTATTCATTTCATTTTAATGCAAATAAAACTAAATTCTTTAGGGGTTAAAGATTTAAAATTAGATTGTAAATTAGGTGATATGTGGAATATTTTAGAAGACCATTCTCTAGATGTTACTGTATTCCCTGTATTTGCAAATACAACTTCTTAAGCTCTTCTTCTGTATACCATATTTTGCTTTATTTATTTTCTCCAAATTCCCATACTGCATTTTCCAATTTCCTAAGTGAGTCAAATGACATCACACCATTCCCTGGTCATAGCTTTGTTTACTCTCCCTAGGATTGTTCTAATATGTTGGCCAATTTTACATTTCACACAGAGTACCTTCTGGACTGGTTTATCTAAATCACAAGGTGTTCTATTTAAAACCCTTAGGCTGCTGCTGTTCCTTCATATATTGAATAAAATCTAATTGTTTATTTACCTTAATATTCATATATAATCCGTACAGTATGTAAAATAAAAAAATCGATTCAAAACTTTAAATAACTCCTCAATCCCACTGCTTACTGAAATATACCATTGGAAATGGGCTTTCATTGTTTGTATTTTTTGTATGTTTTGTGCGTTCTCATTTTGTCTACATGCATTTTTATTTTCAGTTCAGCATTATTTTATTTGAGTTGCTACAGCAAACGTCTAGAACACCGTGATTTTTGGAGTACTAATGACAAGAAAGGGGAGGATGATAGTAACCACACCATTAAAACACGCCACCCCTGGACTTTTGTGACTATAGTTTGAATCCTATCCTACATCTGGCATGTCTAAGATTTAGCACAGGGAATCTATACTTAATACAAAAGGTTTGTGTCCTTGGAAGAGACGTTAAGTTCAAGTTTTGTCAAGTGCCGCCTGCCACTTCAAAAAAGATGACTGCGCTAAATCATGAGAGAGGATAAAGTGCTTTCACATAGACACGTATGTATAAAAATACTTCTGGGAAATCATTGTGTTTCTAAATGCTGAATATAGAGCGGCATAGAATATTTTCTGCAGAAACTGCTGCTAAAAAATACATGATCTCTACTATTGGAATTTTGTTCCACGTGCTCTGTTTTGTTCTGTATTTTTCTGTTTTGTAAACCCAATAAACTTTAAGTGATAAAAAATACATGATCTCAAATACAGGCAAACCCATTACTATTGTTTTAAATACATTTTATTAATTTTACTTTGCATTAACATACAACAATGTAAGGCATTACAGTAAAGGCAATTAGTTGTTATAACATCACTCAACTTCTTGGTTCTGATCTCTACCCCTCCTAAAAATAGCAGCTTAGCACCAGGGGACCCAGCATTTTCTACCACAGCCAGGCCCGGACTGGTCATCAAGCACACAGGGCATTTGCCCGGTGGGCTGGGCGGCAGCAGGGCCGGATTGACGTAGGGGGCTGATGGAGCTGCAGCTCCAGGGCCCTACCTTAAAATAGGCCCACTCAGGACTGGACTGACTGGGCCTATGCGGCCATCCTTAACGCTGGGCAAAAGGGGCACCTGGCCCTTAAGCCTGAAGCAGCTGTGACCTTACCTGGCAGATGCGCGCGACCAGCGTCTCTTCTACCGCCAGGGGGGTGCAAGAATCCAACGGAGTCAGGTTACGTATGTCACATACGTCACATGATCCTGCTACGCGCCTGCTTCCCCTGTGCAGTAGAACAGGTTGTCCGCAGAAGTCTGCAAGCAGAGTTTACATCATCAGTTCAGGTAAGGGGTGAGGGAGGCTGTATGAAGAAGTATGTGAGATTCAGTGAGTGAATTAATGAGTATCCGTGAAGGAGTGAGTGAATGAATGAATGTTTGTGAATGAGTATATGTAAATAAAATTTCCTCGTGAATTTCTAGTGACTTCAGGGGACGAAACATTCAAGCAGAGGCGTATCTACTGAAAATAGCGCCTATGGCAAGCACTGAAATTGAGCCCCTGTCCAAATATCTAAAACCCATTTATCAGCCCTATGCCCATATATATATATATATATATATATATTGTGAGCTGGGATCATGTATCCACACAGTCTTAAGGTGTGAAATACCACATAAGGCTGAATTCGTTTTAGAAATTGTAGTCCTTTTATTAAAAGGTCTGTAAACAAACATACAAAAAGAAAAACCTTGCTCTCTGAGCACTTACTGACAAGCAGCAACTAACTATGGTTGGACGGCTTACCCGCTACCAACAAAACATTTAGTACAGACCTTTAGGAAGCGTTCAGTAGATTTTTTTTGGAGAGAAATGCAGTCTCACTCACTGCTTGTGGCTTTCTCACCTGAATAACTCACAGGGCTCCTTTTTGTAGCAGCCCCCTGCTGCTCATTGGTAACAGGTGAGTAATTATCTGAGCCATAGGTGCCATTCCCTAGATACGCCTCTGAATTCAAGGCCCTGAAATAATTTAGTAGAAAAGTTAAGGTATTGTGTTATTTTCTCTATAATATTGATTTCAAGGATTAGTCGCACTAAATTGTGGCTTAAGGCTTCCCATATTGAATGACCAAGTATTATGTAAATGTATGTACATATATGTTTTTTCATAAAAATGGGCTGCTCAGTCTGAAATGCCCAGGCCCATTTTTGTCCCAGTCTGGGCCTGACCACAGACAAGCCCATTATTTTAAAAAGTGTATGCCAGAGGGCTGAACAACACATTGTACCGTAGACATAAAAACAGCTAAATCTCAGACATGACAAAAAAAATTGTTTTGCTAACTGCAGTAACCTTAGATGTTTAATAATGCTGCATGTAGTTGGATGCAAATATCATGCTTTTCATATTTCAGTAATAATTAGGGACATTAGTCATGTCCTTATTGGATGGAATTAAAACATGTTTTAATGTTTAATGCTGATTATTTATTTAAAGGTAACCAACATAAAATAAGTGGAAGCTAATTTACATAATAACAATCTAATCAACATAGTTACATTTTAAAGCATTCCGTTTATTATAAAGCTATAATTTGATTGCATATATTAGATGCTATAAATATATGATATATATATTTTTTTTTATTATTTTTTTTTCCATGTTTGTAGATTATGACCATTGGCATTGAGCTCATTTCTATTCAACCACACTTCATGAACATTTGAACACTGACTTTGCTCATCATGAGAGAAAAAGTAAGAAAGAAAATCTTCTAGCATATAAATGTACAAACATGCACACAGTAGACCTGGATATTAGACTTGTGCAAAATACCTGTAGATTCGGATTAAATTTACGGGGGGGATTCTGCGTTCTTTTTAAGGCAATGAATTTCAGTTTTCGACCCGTTCGGAGGAAATTCTGAGGCTTTTTTGGATGCGGCTATGGGACTGAATTTCTCCATTATGATGAATTGATCCCTCAGAATAAGGCAGCAGCAGGAGTTGTAGTAGGACACTGGGTATCCAACAGCAGACACACACATCAGCCCCACGGAACATGTATGAAGGTAGTGAGAACCGTGTTGATCTCCATCCATACCCAAAACAAACTTAGAAACCCACCTATTCAATGTCTGCCACCAATAATTCCTCGCTATAACTTCAGACCATACAATCCAAATCCAAACACCAAAAAAACCCCCCCAAAAAAACAGATTCCTCTTAATCACAACTACCAAGGACCTGACCGGGACCACTCCAAAATCATTCCCACCCAAATGCACAACTAAAACAAACCTGGACAGACGAACCAATCCCGAAAGAAGCTGCACAAAGCACATCCCACACTTCCAGAGCCAGCAAACCTCGGCAGCCAACATAGAAAACCCCAACCGTTCACCCTCCTGCCTCATCGCTGCCCTTTTCTCAGCACAGAAAATAAATGAATGGCCAATAAGCCACACATAAGGTAGGGCATGACCTGAAACAAAAAACAACATCAATAAATAGCCTCTGGACGAACATATGCCAGAAATTACCATGACTGCCAATGCCTGATATGCCGTACCAATGTGTCCAACAAGCCCACCCTAGCTGCCTCCGTTTGCTGCTCCAATCCTGAATGAATATGCCCCATATTCCCTGCTCGGGAGCCCCAACACTTCTAAGGATTTCCTAAACAACCTGAAAAACTGAAAATGTGACAGAAACTGCAGAGACCAGCAAGGGGCCCATAAAGCCAGGGCGAACAACACAAAACTCCCTTAACGCCAGAACTGGGCAAATCCCTGAGTCTCCCACTGCCCATAACTTAAACGACGGATCTTAAAACCCAACAACCTCTTCTTACCTTGAATAACATCCTCCCACATAACGGCCCCAGGAGCCACTTACTAGGGCTAACCAACTCCCCAATCCGCATGGCCCCCAAAAAATGCCAACGGAAATGACAAGCAAAATAAACAAACCTCTAACTCAACTGGACGTTGGACACCTCTGGAGCTGCCAATGTAATCTCCTGTTGTATGAATCCAAAAAAGACCTGCCACATCATCCTTTTGGGGCGAGTAAGCCATATGTAATGCTGCGGCTTAAGCACCCTGGCTGTCACCGCCACCGGCTGCCTACTAAACACCCTACACATGGGCAGCACTCTACATGCAAAATTAAGCTTCCCCAGCACCATCCACAGATATAGCGACAGGACAAGTCTGGAGTGAAAGAAAGGCTGAGAGAACAGGACCTTCAGCATGCTCAGGGCCCAACACGACACTCCAGCCCTGGCCATAAACCCAGAGAAGCCACCACCTGGCGCCGTAGTACTTGGGACCATAGAGGTACTAAAAGCCTCCCCCTCTGAGAAGGCGCCCTGCACTGCCCCATACACTCCAAGGGGTTGTGGTTAGGAAAAGAGAGGACATAAAGGAAATTCTAATGAATATATGTATTGTACTAAGTGCTGCGTAAATTGTTGGCGCTATATAAATAAAATATAATAATAATAATTTAAACCCTTAATGACAAAGCCCGTACATGTATGGGCTCAAAATGCATTGTTTTCAATGGGTTTAGCGACCGCCCATTGTCCGTAAGGGGTTAAAGGGGGCAATCAGCATAGGATGGCTGGAGTGTCACTTTAAGAAAAAAATGATATGCAACATAGCATTACTGATAATTTCTTGAAAATGCATTAGAAAAGGATTCAGTAGCATTATCCAAATGCTGAACAAAGTGTGACAGGTGATTACATTATCTACTTTTTTAAAACATTTTGGTTAAGATAATAACAGGCAGTAGGTTGAAAATTTTACATTTCATCTCAGATATGCCAATGCTATAACGTACAGCTTGAAAATGACATAAGGTAATTGCAACATTCTTTTGATAAACGATGATGACTTGTATGAATATTAGAAGGTCATCTGAAGGTGATGTACAAAAGTGTGCATTTCCATTCTTAGTTATGTAACGGATTAAAGGTGCTGTTCTATCCACTCTGCTTTATTTAACAGTTTTAGGGCTAATTGTAATATTTAAACCTTTATTCCTTTCACTGTTGTGCCCCAAATCTTCACAAAAATATTTATTTAATCATGTTAAATTTGCATAATTTATGATTTTCAGGGCATGCTTAAGTGTCACGTGACACAGTAGGAGACAATGATAGTGTCTACTTTAATCTACTTTAATAACATGTTAAAGAGCACAATTAGTGAAGCATTTAATTTGTAATAAAGCATGCACTACACATAACAAAATTGAGTACACCCCTCACATTTTTGTAAATATTTTATTGTATCATTTCATGTGACAACACTGAAGAAATAACACTCTGCTACAATGTAAAGTAGTGAGTGTACAGCCTGTATAACAGTGCAAATTTTCTGTTCCCTTAAAAATAACTCAACACACAGCCATTCATGTCTAAACCTTGGCAACAAAAGTGAGTACACCCCTAAGTGGAAATGTCCAAATTGGGTCCAATTAGCCGTTTTCCCTCCCTGGTGTCACGTGACTCGTTAATGTTACAAGGTCTCAGGTGTGAATGGGGAGCAGGTTTGTTAAATTTGGTGTTATTGCTCTCAGGCTCTCTCATACTGGTCAACTTGTGTGAGTACACTAAATGGGAGAGCAGAAAGTGCTAAAACAGCCTTTTTTGATTTTGCATTGGAAAAAAATCCCTAGGGGATTTTACATATTCACTCACCATCATTCTCTGTCTCTCCCTCATGCTCTTTAATGCTCTCTTACACACTCATTCACTCTTTCTTGTGCTCTAGCAGCCTTCTCTTGCCTCTTCTCATTCTTCTGTCTATTTTCTTTGACCGCTTCTCTGTGGATATGGCCTCCCAGTGAACTTTCAGCATAGGGATGGAGCCTCAGGGCACAACCTCTCCGATTGCTGGAATGGGAATGAGGCTGTCCCCATGCCTGGAAGCTCCACCTTTTGCGGAAGTTTGCCAGGGGGTGATGTCAACAAAGAAGTCGATGAAGAAAGAAGATACAAGGAGCAGTGGATGCAAAAAGAACAAACAGAAGAAGCAAAGCTGTAAGGCAAGAAGACAGGAATACAGAATCGACTGGCAGAAAAGGTAGGGAGGCATTCAGAGAGAGCGCGAGAGAGAGTGTGAGAGAACGTTAATAAGAGAGAGCGTCTGTGAAAGAACAACAAAACTCAAACCAAAATTTGGAGCTCATTGCTTTGTTTTTGTTTATTTTGTTGGGGCACACTTCTCGATTTTAAATTAAATTAAATTTTAAAAAATTAAATTGAAACTCAACAAATTTGAATGTGCAAGTCTAGTAACCAGCAGTTATGTGCGAGTTATGCTTTGTGCCTGCGATTGATATACAAATTACAAAAAAATGTATACTTCTATCTCTCTTAGAATTGTTTTAGTACTTGAGAAGTTGTATTCCTCTTCTTCACATGTTTCCCGGTAGGAGCTTTATCAAAAACAGTGCTATACTAGTTGCAATCTTGTATAAACACTTATTCCTAACAGGTAATTGTCACCGAGATCAAAGTGGCTATAGCTAACATTGAATTAGAATTGTACGATGCAAAGAATCTGCTACTGGCAACAGGCTTTAAATACATTTGCTTGAGGATAAAGTGTGAATGCTTTCACACTCAGTGTGTTAGGGAATGGGTTCTATTAACTTGTCTCAAAAAGCATTTAGATGGTATTTTGTACAAATCTTTTATCGTTGTGCAAGTTAATATATCTGTCATTAGATGATGTGTTCAATGTTGAGTTAAACTCGAGGTGGACCAGCCATGTCATGTACAAGAGACCCATAAAGGCACTAATTGCATTTTCTGGTATGTTACGCAAATAAACGTAGACACTTTTTAAGACGTTTTGCCTGTTTGAATAGTAACAACCTATGAGTGCCTGCTTTTGACGACAAAGCCCCCCAACATTTCAGGGCCAGAGCAGCACACTGTGTCCACGTGGGAGCTGCAATGGAGCTATGTGCTCTTTATAAACCTTGATTTCCCAGCACCCTCAGCAGTTCAGGGAAGATCAAAGGATCTCCCCAACTGGCCTTTTAGCATCATTGCTTGTAAAAGTAGGACTGAAGGGCAGCTTCGTGGAAGTTGGACAATGCCCAACAAATGGAACTAGCCTGTGAAAACAAGGGCACCTTTTAGAGGTATGCGATACGTATTCCTTAAAAACATTATACATGATTAAAGAATTATTACTGGGAGGGTTTATGTTTTTAGGGGTACTAAGAATGACATTCCTAGCGCTACATTTACAAAAATGTAAAAATAAAGGAACTCTACCCCTTTGCCCAACCAAGAAAAGCAGTATTTCATGGGAAATAGCAAGAAACCTTTTTGTTAAAGTGATTGGCCCTCTATGGCTTTGCGGATGTGCTAATATTCATCTAAAATTATTGTTCATCTGTTTTCAACCATTGTCAGGATTGGAATTCAATTCTATAATCATCATTTTTTTTTTTTACTATAAGCACAATTAAAATCTGGTTTACAGATGAAAAGCTGCATTTTGTAAGATGTCCAACAGTTGCTACAAGTGAGGGTTTTAAACAGTGGCATCTGTGCTATTTAAAAAGACATAGATTATTTGTCCTGCGTTTTACTATGCAAATGATCTTAACTCTGACATGGGCTGTGTGTTTATTTCTTTAGGCAGACAGATGCTGCAGTTAAGATAATTTTGCTGATAATACCAAAATCTTGCAGATGGTATTATTTTACTGAGCCTTTGAAATAGTTAGTCAATTGGAAATGTAAATTTCTGGTTTAATTTGCAGACTTCCTTGGAATGGATGTAAAAAGGTAAAATAAATGGAGGCACAGTAATTGATGCCAACAATATTCATACTGCAGTACGCATTAACACACATTGAAATTTTGTTTTATGAGTGATACTGTAATGAAAATCAAATAATCCTCTGTTTCACTACATATTGTGAGTTAAGGTAAAATTGCTGTTAATTACACTTCCTGATAGGTATTCTATTCTATATGCAATACCACCTTTAGTTTTAATTAACAAACCTAGAATCTTGGCTGTTGATGCTTATTTTCTTAAATCAGGAACCAACATCCTTGCCCAATATCAACACAAACTAACTTGTGGGTAAGGTAAAGTTTTGGTCTTTATCAATTATTTAACATGAAAACACTATCTGCAAAAGTTTTACACACCCAGACTTTCTTCCTGGATTCCATCTGACACCAGAGAATGTAAATCCCTAATTCAAATTCTTGATGTATAAGACAAGCTCAGCACAGAACTAACAGTATCTCAATAGGCTGAGTTACAGCCTCCACTCAGACGACCTCCACTCAGAGAGCACATTTATGCAGGTGCCATGGATGCGTAGCACCTAGGTGCCCAGTAACCAAGGTGCATGTGACCCCATGGCAGCGTGCATGGAGAGTGTGTGCTGCAGTAAAGACAGAGCTCTGTGCTAGTTGGGTAACGGATAGCTGGCAAGCAGCACTGATGTTTAGAGAGTGTGTATATGTTAGCGTAAGGTGTTAGTATGTATGTACGGCGATTCTTAGTGTCCTATACGCACACAGTTACTCACAAAGGAGGCTCTCAGAAAAGTTGGTATGTTGGGCACTCCTTAACTACTCTTGGAAGGGACTTTTTACATCACTGTGCACTTTTCTAGGTCCATTTAGAAGCCCAAAATTAAGTAGAAAAATTACCTGTTGTTGGTTCAACTGTTGCAAATAGGACCATGCCTGAGCCACATTCCTGCAGTATTGGAATCTTGTTCCACAGAAACAAAACTTTCCTCTAGATAGAATTGTCTCTGAAGTTTCACAGTCCAATATTCTGTTTGTCTTTATTCAGTCTTCTTTCCCAGCAATTTGGGGCTGTGATATCTCATACAAATTAAGGCCTGCAGGATTATGATGATGTCTGAATCGAAGGTGAAAGGCAGCAGGTCAAAAGACAGGTTCCCCTACCCATGGCTTCTGATTTTCCACTGGTAACCTTTGCATCTAAAGGTTTGCCCAAGTCTTCACGTGTCTGGATAAGTGTACTAACTGTGTATTGATTTGTGCAGAATATTGACATGTCATCCATGCAAAGAGAGAGATCTTCACCTCTGTCATGTTTCTTCATCATGGTGTGGTGACCTCCCTTATCCCCGGGTTCACTCTGATGCAGTCTCCAAAGAACTCTATCCAACAGGACAGACAGATGTATGTCTATGCTTTTATGGACATTATTATCAGGGTTGATTATATCACAAAAAAACAAATGTGATGGAGGTTAGCATCTGAGCTTGCTTTTACACTTAAACTCAAAAAGGAGAAAAGGTGCAGAAAGAAGAATGAGACTAGCTGAGCCAAAGAGGGATAGCCTCTTAATGACCTACCATATGGTACATCCCTCCTTGGTAGAGTCTCAAATTTTAGCTCACTTGAGCCACTAAAGAGGGAAACAACTCCATCAGCTCTGTCTAATCCCACCCACAAAGGCAGCTTGGGAAAAAAACACAAGGTGAATTTCCTCTGCATAAGGGAGATACCAACTACAAAGATCTGTCTCAACCCACATAAACCTCAACAGTGGGGCACAGCTGATATTTTTCTAGGCATGAGTGAGCAAGAAGGTCCCAGTTTGGAATTACTTTTATACTTGAGGATCCTTAAAGAGAAAAAAATCATACCGGAAATTTGTCTCATGTTTCAGGTCTGGGTTTCTTTGTTGGGCACATTGTAGCGCAGACTATAAAGGTCCTGCCCATTCCTGATTGAGTTTACCTTTGTTCTCATACTACTTTGTACACCTTTTTTCCTATGGAGAGCTTTTGGGGTACCCCCAAGGGTGAACCCAGATGTGGGCCTTCTTGCTCACTCATGTCTAGCAGGAAGAGGACTGCTACCCACTGACTGTGCCTTTGAACATTAAAGTGTATGTCTAGAGAGGCTGCTGGCTCCCTCATGCAGAGAAAGTTAGCCTCACATTTTGGTTTAGGACTGCCTGCGGTTTTAAACTTATACACTGGGGTATGCATCGGTACGTTCAGGCTAAATTATGAGGGTACAATAAGTGGGTTACAACATAAAACAGATGCTATCTATTCTTGATATCAGATATCTTTTGTCTCATGCCAACCTACTGTTCAAGTGGTGGTGGAATAAATTCTAGTTGAATTGGCATGTCATTAATACTGCTACCTGTGCAACTCATAAATGGCTGCTTTATGTTCTAAAACTGTTCGATTTTTAATAATTGTGACTTTATGTGATAAGGTAGCCAGAAGTGCGGAATGCAAGACATACAAATCTGGATAGCACTGCTGCTAAACTAAAACGGGAAAATAGTTACTATTAGTGCTCTTACAATAAAATGTATATTTATCAAACTGTTTTGGGTAAGACCATTAAAAGAAGAAAATAGGAACTAAACATTGTGTCGGTGCATTTTGTTTGCCAAGTGAGTAATCTGCAAACATTAGTTCCTTCCTTGCTTGCTATGTAATTTCTGTATTTTGGATGCAAATCAGCTCTGATGTCTACCCACACAATAACCAATTTTAATAATCCTTCAGCTATTCAAAAATGCCAGCAGGTGTTACAAAGCTGTCACTCATTCATTTTCCTGATTACATAATGATTAAAGCCACATAGCTTTAATTAATTCCCTTTGATGGCAAAACCACTAAATTCCAAAGGACTTTCAGAGGTGTAATCTGATTCTACTTATATAGGGAAATTATTCCCTCTGGATAAAAGGGCTACAATCAACCAATTATAAAATTGGAAAAAAAGTTTAAAAAACAAAATGATTGTTGCGCTCATTTTAGTGCAAAGCTGTGATTTAAGACTTTTGTGTAACTTTTGTGTTTAAAATAAAGTACATTTGTTTTGCTTTCTGGGTTCTAAAGTTAGTGTGAATTTTTGTTCCTTGTTAAATATTTTATTGGGCTTTCTTATGGCAAAACAGCTAAGTACCAAAATAATCACTGTAGCAGAAATTAAAGGAGTGTAATTGCTAGTGTAGTCATTACTGTGCCTAACAAAAACGTTGATAAACAATAATGCCACAATTATATTTATTTCACATAATTTTTTACATAATTGTGCCTTGGATATGAAGTTCCAAATATGAACTATATAAAGAGACGTTCTATATAAAATAAATATAGAATATTCTAGATAAAATTATTGTTAATCTTATACATTTTCATTTTCACTTAATTAGTCCAGCGGTATGTAGCTAGCTTTTCTTTGATTTTATAACACTTTAGCAAAATAGCAATCCTGACATCTGTGGATGTGCACCAGGGATGAATCTATCAAGCTCAGATGTTGTTGAGTTTATAACAAGGAGACACCATTATAAGTTAGCCTACAAACCTATGATTCTCGATGACACATGACAAGCGCATAGTTGAGTTTGTGCCCCAGGAAGATCGTACCCCTATACCCAAATAATGACTCAGACACTTTACTTGGGTGCAAAATATTTTGTCCACAGCTTTATTAACATATATACAATATTTAGAGGTCATTGTCAACCCAGCCACCCCGGTTAACATTATTAACAGTTTCATTTTATTAACACTGACAATGACCTCACATAACCAATAAATTAACCATATAATGGCACCAACACATACCAGGTGCCTCCACATTAACATATTAACATATTAACATATTGACCACAATAGGGATGTACCGAGACACCCCTACCAGACCGTTTAACCAAATTATAACTATGTAGGGGCATACCGAGACACCCCTACACCACCGTTTAACCAAACTACCACTGCAGGGGCATACTGAGACACCCCCACACCACCAATTTAACCACACACCAATGCAGGGGCATACCGAGACACCCCTACACCACCCCAGGTTCTGAGCCACAGGCCAGCTCGAAACCTACACCAATAACTTGAACCAAGTCAAATTATTAACCAAAAACATAACAAAACACCGTATTAGGCAATAATCCCCAACTAACCCCGCCACAGGCCAGACCTTGAACCCCTCAAGCCGTCTGAGCCCCGCCAAACCGAAAAAACAAAGCTTGGGTTAACGCGTCCTGAAAACCCAAATTCAAAAAATCCAGGCCCACATCAGATAAGTGGACGCCATCCTCCCTATAATAGCCCGGCAACAGGGACTCCAACTCCCAATGCCGTATCACCAGGCCACCACATCGCCTAATAAAGCTCGCCATGAGCTTATTCACCTTACCCTTGCACCGCGCAAGGGCATCCGCATCACGTGCATGCCTCCAGTGTAACCTCGGAACAATCTCCGACCATATCACCACCACCCGAGGAACTAAAGCCCTCAGCCTCTCCACATCCCGTTTCATCTGCCAAACTAATTCCTTCTGGGGAACCACACCTAAATCGTTACCCCCCGCATGAAACAAAACAATGTCCGGAACCCCCTCATCCCTCAAGAGTCGCCAGAGTTCCGCACACACATCATTCCATCCCGCACCGCGAAGGCCGATCCATCGCAGCAACAGCCGATCCTCCGGAAAGCCCAGTTGCGCACATGTCCCACGAACTGCAGCTCTCTGACCAGCCCAATAGACATAAGAATGACCCATGATCCAGGCCACCAAACCTGAAAAACAAAAACAACAGTAAACAAAAAACCCCCCAGCAGAGCAGAGCTCACAACAGACCTTCAGGCCGGACATACGACCTGAAACGAACCAACTCCCAACGCCCCAACTTCTTGACCAGATCATCACCGAACCCCATCTGGGCTGCTACCGTAGCAGCCCCGATACGAAAAGAGTGTGTACCAAACTGACGCGGATCCAAACCCGCGCGCTCCAAACACACACGAAAGATCCGTAAAAATTGAAACCGAGATAAAGCCGACCCGTTCTCATGTAGGAGAAAAGGTCCCACCACCACAGGGCGATGAGCCAAGTATTCAAAACAACCCCGGACAGGACACATCATGGACCCAGGCCACGGATACAATACGACGTCACACCCCTTCCCAAGCACATCCGTCTTGGACCGCCTTAAACGAATAGACACCATGTCCTCGCTGACCAACACGTCAGACCTCTGAAGACCCCCACCTCCAGCCCGATTTCTACTCACCAGCTCCCCAATCCGGAAAGCTCCGAAAAAAGCCAAAATGAATGCCAACCCAAACAACCTTGATTCATAAACTGAAAAACACACCGATGGCAAAACCTCCAACACTTTCTGCAACACCTGCACCGACACCGGGCGCCTATTGTCACCAACACCGACCCGCCTCCGAAAAGCCTTTAAAGCCTGACGAACCAAAAATTCCTTAGTATGATCCTTCCAACCCTTTAGTTTGAACAAAAAGGCCAAGGCTGACATATTCCTCCCCAAGACCGCGGGGGAAGCCCCTTTGGAAACCAAATCAAACAGGAACCACAGCAGCACATCCAGTTGTTCCGCCGCCGTACTTACAGACCCCACGCAGGAAACCATCCTGTCCCAATCGGCCCAAACCTTACCATAAGCCGACCACGTTACCGGCGCCAACGATGCCCTCGCGCCTCCAGCAAGCAACTCGTCCCTAATTGCCACATCTCGTCCGGGCAGACCAGACCTGAATCCTGAGCCCCGGGCGCCACCTCGCGGAACCGTTCCCACTGAAAACGAGACAGGGAATCCGCTATAACATTTAAAAGGCCCGGGACATGCTCAGCCCGAAACACCACATTAAGAGACATACAGAGCAGAACAAACCTCCGTAACAACCGAACCACCGCCATAGAAGAAGCCGACAGCCGATTCACCGCATGAACCACCGCCATATTATCCGAGAAAAACACCACCTTCTTATCACGAAACGAATCGCCCCACAAAGACAAGGCGACCACCAAAGGAAAGAACTCCAAAAACGCTAAGTTGCGCATGAGCGGACTATCCCTCCAAGAATCCGGCCAACGTTCCGCACACCAATGACCTCGGAAATACGCCCCAAAACCAACACTCCCCGAAGCGTCAGTATAAAGCTCTAACTCTTCGGCGGACACCGACTCCCTGCGAAAAAACACTGTACCATTAAAATGTTGCAAAAACACCTCCCACACCTCCAAATCAGCTCTCATAGCTGCCGAAACCCGTACAAAATGATGCGCCAACTGGACGCCCGAAGTGGCCCTTGACAAACTCCGAATGAAAATCCTGCCCATGGGTATGGCCCTACACGCAAAATTCAAACGACCAATCAAGGATTGTAACTGCCGCAGGGTTACCTTCCGAACACCACGAAACTCGTGAACCACATCCCTAAGCGCCCGCAGCTTATCTTGCGGCAGCCTGCATTCACCCGCAACCGAATCAATTTCCAAACCCAAAAACTCAAACAGGTAGTGGGACCCTCAGTTTTGTCCGCAGCAAGCGGGACGCCAAACGACCCGGCCACCCACTCCAACATCCGTAACAAGTAACCACACTCCCCAGATCCGCACGGACCCACACAAAGAAAATCATCCAGATAGTGAACCAAAAACCGACTCCCTGCCTCCATCCTGACCACCCATTCAATGAACGAACTGAACTTCTCGAAATAAGAACAAGAGATGGAGCAACCCATAGGGAGACACAAGTCGACAAAATACTGACCCTCAAAATAACAACCCAATAAATGATGACAATCCGGGTGAATCGGTAACAAACGAAATGCCTATTCAATATCTGCCTTAGCCATAAGGGCATTAGGGCCCGCCTTCCGAACCAACTCGACAGCCTGGTCAAATGATGCATAGGAAACGGAACACAGCACCTCATCAATGTCATCGTTCACCGACAAACCCTTCGGGTATGACAGGTGATGGATCAACCTGTACTTCCCAACTTCCTTCTTAGGAACCACCCCCAATGGTGACACACGTAAATTATCCAGAGGGGGAGAAGAAAAAGGACCCGCCATCCTGCCCAAAGAGACTTCCTTCGACAACTTGTCCCTCACCACCTCTGGAAACTCCAAAACCGACTTCAAATTCCGATTACAACTTCGAAATTGCCTAACAGAAAAAGGAATGTAAAACCCACAACGAAAACCGTCAAACAACAACTGCGCCGCTTCACGATTACCGTAGCGGCTTAGCCAGGGCAGCATCGCGTTTAACCTCACCGGGGTTAGCCCCAGAGGAAGCGGCCCCGGACCCGGAAGACGTAGTTCCCGAGACTCCCCCAGATTTTCCCTTCTTGAAACACTTCGTGAAACTATGGGCACCCCCACAACCGGAACATTCATGCTTGAACTTGCAAGCAGACCCCCACTTACAATGGCT
>VKOC01026324.1:0-18584 GCA_009364415.1 Spea multiplicata
CTGATTATCGTTAGTTACCCCATAAGGAGACCAGACATCAGTTACCCCATTCCCACATGACTGATTATCGTTAGTTACCCCATAAGGAGACCAATCAGACATCAGTTACCCCATTCCCTCAGGGGACTGATTGTCGTTAGTTACCCTGTTGCTGCAGGGGACTGATTATGTTTAGTTACCCCATTCCCGTGCGTGGGTAATGTGTACTGCCCAAATATTGTGTGCATCACCTCTGGGTGGGGGTATTATCCCAATACAGTACGAAGTGCCCCGGGGGTTCGGCTGCCCCAGGTGTTGCACTAGTACAGTATGCATGGTACCTAGGGGTAACAGGTAATATCCTAGTACGGCATGGATTTCACCTAAATCTACTGCCCCTCGGGTTATCAGATAATGCCCTGGTACAGAATGTAGCTGCCCTCTGGGGGTAACAGGTATTACCCCACTGCAATATCTACTACCACTAGGGTAACCGCTTAATGACCCAGGACAGTATGAATTTTCCCTGGGGTAACAATACTTCAGTAAGTGAGGACTACCCTGGAGGTAATAGGTATTGTTCTTTACAGTATCAGGGGCCTCGGGGTAACAAGGCATTGTCCCGGTACAGTATGAGTTACAGCTGAAACAACTAATCGACTAAATCGATAATAATCCATAATGGTTGGTCGATCGATTCGTTTGGTCTGGGTACAGCGTGCGCTATTGTTTTAAAGTCTACCTTCTGACAGATTCTACTTCGGTGCTGAGAAGACGCGCCAGGCTGCTGTGAGATATGAATGAGTCCCACCCGTCCGTCTGATCCGGGCCCCTCATTAACCCCCTCCGGTCTGCAAATTCCATAAACGCAGTGTACAGGGGTATTTACCTATTACCCCAGGGGCACTTCATATTGTACAGGGGTATTTACCTATTACCCCAGGGGGACTTCATATTGTACAGAGGTATTTGCATATTACAATATGAAGTGCCCCTGAGGTAATAGTTAAATACCCCTATACACTGCATGTTATGGCAAAGAGCACAACATGCTATTTGAGACAGTGGGCGCGGCTTTGGGAGCCGCCTGCTGGGCATTCTCCCGGGCTCGGATTCGTGTAATGTTTGACATATGGGAGTGGTTATCAGCTAGCGGGGCGTGGACTTTGCTGGCGCTCCCCTTCCTGCTTCTCTGAGTCATTTGTCCCGCAGCCGCCGCCCCATCTGCACCGAACCCGGAACAAGGAATCGAGCCGGACACCTGAAGCGCAGAAAACCGGGAGGTCTGTTAAGCTGTGAGTGTGTTAAGCCCGGTATACTATATCTATCCCAGTACCCCCTTCCCAGTATACTATATCCATCCCATGTACCCCTTCCCAGTATTACCTATATCTATCCCAGTACCCCGCTTCCCAGTAGTACTATAAATCATTTCCAGTACCCCCTTCCCAGTATACTATATCATTCCCAGTACCCCCTCCCAGTATACTATATCCATCAGTACCCGCTTCCCAGATACTATATTCCATCCCAGGTTACCCCTTCCAGTATACTATATCCATCCCATACCCCCCTTCCCAGTATACTATATCCATCCCAACCGCCCTTTCCCAGTATACTATATCATCCAGTACCCCCTTCCCAGTATACATATCCATCCCAGTACCCCCTTCCAGTGAACTATATCCATCCAGTACCCCCTTCCCAGTGTATACTATATCCATCCCAGTACCCCCTTCCTAGTTATACTATATCCATCCCAGTACCCCCTTCCCAGTATACTATATCCATCCCTGTACCCCCCAGTATTCTAGATACACCTCAGCATTATGCTAGATATACCCTTTGGGCTGTTATAGTCTTGGGGAGAGGCAATTACCAAGTCCATTATCTCTTCCTATGAGGGATTAGGGTCATTTCTACCCCACCGGGATCCGTTCTGTGCTCCTGTCATGCCTCCCAGTCCCTTTAATTAATATTTGCCAGTGCTGGTTATTGTAGGGTTAAATAACTTGGGACTGTCTGGAGACCCCCATGTGGAGGTTAATCCGGGGTGGGTTTTTACCCTGCTTGGGACAGGTATTAGGCATCCAGGGCATTAAATAGCATCCTGTCTGCCGTTATCTGTCACTGGCCAAACTGGTTGTGCTGGGTGGATGGGTGTGCTGTGGCCTGGGGGTAGTTGTAGCAGGTTTTCACTTAAGGGAGGGGGGCTCACACCTGGTTGCATTCTTGCAAACCTGCAGAACAGGTACACACTCACGTACACACACTCCCACCCATATAAATATATATATACACACACACACACACACACACACATACACACACAAATATATATTATATACAGCTTTACACACCAGCACAACATATATATTATATATAATACACACACACACGACAATATTTATATATATATATAAATATATATAGTATATAAATATATATATACACCACACATATATATATATATTATATAACACACACACATAGATATATAATATATACACACACACACATTATATGATATATATATATACACACACCACCACACACATATATTTTATATATATATACACACACACACACAACGACATATATATTATTATACATATACACACACACACACACATATATATTATATATATACACACACACACACACACACACACACACACACACACATATATTATATATATACACACACACACACACACCCTATGACCCTGTATAATATGTGTCTGTAAGCATTTGCATTAACCCCACGAGGGTCTGTGCCATGCGAGGCTAATGGTGCCGCTTGAGAGCGCTGTGTCGGGAAGCGGGGACCTCATTCTCATCTATAGGGAAATGAGGGGTGGGGGGGTTATTTGCATGGTTATTTGCCTCCCGGTTAAGTGGCTTCTCCCATCTGGCGCAATGTGATTGGTTCAGGAAGCCTTTGGAGGAGGTAGAAGGGATCCTGGTTAATCACAGAATCCGTTACACAGGTTTTGCCACGAGCTGCCGCTGAGCTCGCCTCTGTTGAGGTGAAATAGTCTCAGATTTACCCAACGAAACACGTGGCTCAGCGGCCGATGATGAAAAAAGGATGTACTGGGCTGCATGTGGCCCTTCACGAGTTATCATTTCTGCACCACATCGGCCCTTGGCCCTGTGCGGCGCATTCAGCCCTCCAGCAGCATTCACTGCAGGTGCATGTACAGCTTCTTGTAATGATAAGCCCATATAATACAATGCAATATATTTTACGGCCCAAACTGGGAGCCACTGGGAAAGCAAAGTTATACTGGAACCGCTCTCAGCCACACCAGCATACATTCAGACACACATACCGGCTCTCAGCCACACCTGCAACATTCAGAACACATACCGCTCGCCAAGCCACAACCAGCATGCGTCATTTCAGGACACACATACCGCTCTCAGCCACACCAGCTGCATTCAGACATCAGCATACCGCCTCAGCCACACCAGCATGTATTCAGACACAACATACCGCTCTCAGCCACACCAGACCAATACATGTCAGACACACATACCGCTCTCAGCCACCACCAGCATGTTCAGACACACATACCGCTCTCACCACACCAGCATACCATCAGACCCACACAACCGCTCTCAGCCACACCAGCATGCATTCAGACACACATACGCGCTCTCAGCCACACCAAGCATACATTCAGGACACACATATGCTCTCAGCCAGACCCAGCATACATTTCAGACACACCACACCGCTCTCAGCCATCACCAGCATACATTCAGACAGCAACACATACGCGCTCTCAACACACCATGCATACATTCAGGACACACAGTTACCGCTCTCACCCCACAAGCATAATTTCAGACACACATACGCTCTCGAAGCCACCACCCAGCATTACATTCCAGACACACATACTGCTCTCAGCCACACCAGCAGTACATTTCAGACACACCATACCGCTCTCGGCCACACAGCATGCATTCAGACCACATACCGCTTCTCGGCCACACCAGCATGCATTCAGACACAGCATACGCTCTCAGCAGACCAGCATACATTCAGACACTACACACATACGCTGTGCAGGCCACAGCAGCATACATTCAGGACACAACATACCGCTCTCAGCCACCACCAGCATACATTCAGACACACCATACCGCTCTCGAGCAGACAGCATTTACATTCAGACACACCACACATACCGCTGTCAGCCACACCAGCACTTTCAGACACACATTACCGCTCTCAGCCACACCAGCATACATTCCAGACACACATACCGCCTCTCAGCACCCCAGCATACCATTGACACACATACTGCTCTCAGCCACACCAGCCATCATTCAAACACACACATACGCTCTCAGCCAACAACCCCAGCATACATCCAGGACAACATTACCGCTCTCAGCCACCACCAGCATACATTCAGCACACACACATACCGCTCTCAGCCAGACCAGCATACATGTCAGACACACATACCGCTACTCAGCCACACCAGCATGCTGTATCAGACCACACACATACCGCTCTCACCCACACCGCATACATTCAGACACACATTACCGCGTCAGCCACACAGGCATACATTCAGACACACATACCGCTCTCAGCCACACCAGCTGTATTCAGACACACATACCGCTTCTCAGCCACACCAGCATACATTCAGACACACAACATTACCGCTCTCAGCCAACCAAAGCATTACATTCAGACACACACCATACCGCTCTCAGGCCACACCAGCATACATTCAGACACACATGCCGCTCTCAGCCACAACCAGCAGTATCAGACACACAACCGCTCTCAGCCACACCAGATTACATCATACACAGCATTACCGCTCTCAGGCCCACACCAGAGCATACATTCAGACACACATACCGCTCTCAGCCACACCAGCATACATTCAGACACGCATACCGCTCTCAGCCACACCAGCATACATTCAGACACTCAGACTAATGGTACACACGCAGACGTACACAGCCAGATAACACAAGCCAACCCCACAACCAGCTTTTGTGGAAGGCAGCGCTGCCGCACCACTAGAATAGGATCGGGTGACTTGGCCGAATACCCGAGTGTTGCCGGGGTCATGTCCCCACAGGGCGGCACTTTACGTTCTGCGCTGGACTGGAGCCAGAATTGTGAGATTCTTACCTTTGACACCTCAAGGGCCAGTAGAAAATAAAATCAAAGACTTGCCCCCCCCCCTTTCCCTCTTGCCTTCCCACCCCTAGTTTTCACTCTTCCAATCCGACCCTCGGAGACCCATCAGCTGGCGCCCAGTAAATAAAATGTGAAGGGTAACAGTTCGGCAAAAACGCCAGCTCTGGAATGGAACTTGCCGTTATTAATAATAATATTACCTTGTGCTGTACCTAGAGAGGAGGCTGAAGATGTTTTTGGTTTGATTGTGGGCACGAGAAGCCATTTGGGATGGGTTTATACTCCAGGCCGCGGACTGAATGGAATAGAAGCGGTACTAACACGCTTTAGTGTAATGTCTTCTGCTCCTCTTCTCTCTCTAGGTTTCATCTAATCATGTTCCTGATCAACCAGTATATGGGAGGAAGCCGCGGAGGTGGAGGTGGAGGCTTTAACGCATCTGGAGTCCTGGGAGGACTTTTTAATGTCATCAGGTGCGGAATTAAAGCTGCAGTGACTTCTGCGAAGCGACTCCTGGCTATATCGGCACGTCAAGGCCAGTGTGGCCACACCATCTGCAGAGTGGGGGGCACATCTGCCCACCAGGCATTTGCCCTTTTTTGTATGATGGCTGGCCTGAGCTTGGCCACAGGGAGCAGACATTTGCTGTGTTGTTTTTGGCGCTGTGTCCAAGCGCCCAAAACATTATCTATTTATAAATGGCCAAAATAATCCAGATCCATGCATTCCTGGGATATGTGCCAGGACCTCCATGGGTTTTGCTCTTTTTCCTACAAACTGATTGTGGAAAGCAGTAGAGTGGCACAGTCTTAATCACCCCTCCAGACCCTTAGAATGACTAAATTAGCATCAGCTCTGTGTGCAGATAACAAAGGCAGCAATACGGAATATCTATTAAACAGAATGAAATGGTCTGAAAAATCAACATATTGATAAGTGTTTAAATGTTGGCAATAAATGGGTCAAAACATCCGTGTCTGGACCGGTTATCAAGACGCCCAGACACTAACTTAATGATATAAAACATGATCCATAATCTGAAACGCATTCAGATGCGACAACAAGAGATACTATGGCATTAAAATGATAAAAATATTGTATAATGATAGATGTCAAGATGATATAATAGCTAGCGATGGATGTAGAATTGAGATAGCGATGGCTGTAAAGACAATGATCAATAGAATGTTTTTGCTTACTTTTACTGTTCTTTTTGGGCTGGGGGTTCTAATGTGGGTGTCTTTTGTATATTATTTCTTGCAGTGATGCTGCGGCAAACTACAGACCAGACCCTCCGGTGAGATGCCACATGCCCCCTAAACCACCCCTTCCTAATTAACACCTCTAGCTTTCCATCTGACTTTCTTCCACCCAAAAAATGAAAACTATTTGCCCCTATCCTTTACAACCTGTTTTTTCTCTCTATACATTTTCCTCCCTCTTTGTCCTTCCTGCAAGTTACGGGATGTGTTTGTTTTCTGCCCCTGGGCCCTCACCTGGGTGTCCTTCCTCCCTGTTTAGCCTCCACGTAGTCACATTTCCACCATCGAAGCGAACGAGAGTGAAGAAGTGAGGCAGTTCCGGCGGCTCTTCAGCCAGCTGGCAGGAGAGGTGAGATTGCTGTCAGCGTGTAGATGTGGATGGTTATAATGTGGGGGGAGTGTAACGGCAGCCCCCTCACCCCGTCAGTGAGTCCGTTGCTCTACAGCTTGTGCTGCAGTTCTTTTGTTATATATTGTGGAGGGGCTTGGTCTGAATGACCTTTTTGTCAACCTTGCGTACTATGTAGCTATATGTTTTCCAGCTCGTTGTGTCTACTTCGGAAGGCAGACATCTTGCTGAACTCTTGCTTGAATTTTTTCTTGTAGGACATGGAAGTCAGTCCCTCGGAGCTGATGGGAATCCTTAACAAAGTGGTTGCAAGACGTGAGTGAGTCCTGGGGATCCGCTGCTGGGTTTCTTATAGTTATTTATTGAGGTCCGTAGCGGATTGAATATTATGGGTCATACCATTTACCTTGCAGTACTTTGAAAGGACGTCATTCTAGTTACAGTGCTCGCATTTAAAATATAAAACTTTAACCAATCACAGCTTAGTATTGGTATCATCGCTAACTGTTCATAGGTTATTCAGGTTACGTTTCCAGCTCTACTACCTCTGAAGTCCTAGCTGGTGCTCTTCTTGCAAATTATCCTTCGCTTCCCCTGCAAGGTCTGATCCCCCATTATACTGTAGGATATATTATTGGTATTATATCGGTTTGTCAGAGTCCGATTCCCCCTCTTAGACTGCAGGATATATTATTAGTATTGGGGTCTGATAGCAGGATATATTAATGTTATATTAAGGTGTGAGGGTCTGATCCCCCATTATATGGCACGTTATATTATTAGTATTATTATATTGAGGTGTGAGGGTTTTTTCTCGTTCACCGAGTGGTTTTTGGCGAATGTTCACCGAATGGTTGTTTTTACATGTTATTGAAATAGTTAGGGGTTTAAATGTTTGCGGCAGATTTGACATTTTCCGTTTTCCACTCCAGATCAGGATTTGAAGACCGATGGTTTTAGTCTGGACTCGTGCCGCAGTATGGTGGCCGTCATGGATGTATCCTTAGAATTGGTCCTTGTGGCACGGGGGTGGTTTGCTCGGAGTTGGGGTAGGGCAATCACCGGGACTATATTCAGCTGTGTGGAATCCAATACTACAACGTTTATTTATCTCTCCCGAGAGTGGGGATCGTCTCAGGACCCCATCCAGAGGGGATGGGACTGGGCCCTTGTGTGAGTTGTGTAGCCAGATGGAGAATCTGGAGGATGGGGTTGGGGCAATTTCCTTGTTTAACCCTTTAAAAAGTCTGGCAGGGGGGTCATGCAGTGTTGGGTTCTGGTTTTGCTTTAACGTCGTCTCGCAGAGTGACAGTACCGGAAAATTGGGCTTCGAAGAGTTTAAGTATTTGTGGAACAACATCAAAAAATGGCAGGTAAAGTGATCTCGGCGAGTCTGGATGGTATATTTAGTGTGAATGAAGTCATATAGTTCTGCAGGTGAGAGGCCTGAAGGATCGGAGGGGATACCCTGTGGTTTCATAACCTTCCAGTCGTACGGCCCCTCGAGATCTGCCTCTTTGTCCCTATTTAAAGTAGTGAAAAAAATAGTTTCCCCCTTTTCTGACTTTCTGTGGGTTTAATATTTTTCACGCAAGTTTTGAGGCTTATTCCGTGGGTTGCTGTGATATACAGACAGGCAGAACAAATGGCACACAATGTCTAGAGTTTCATTTATTTGATGTGTTGAGTAAGCAAACCTTCAATCTCGGGTATGAAAGAGTTACCCCAATCAGGGGTTAAACTAAACCCTTTACAAGGCATTATTAGGGTAAGATCAAATTAAATGTAATTGCGACCTTGGCCATCAGATTGAGGTTTTTGCACAAGGTCCAGAGCTGGATTCATAAGACGTTCCTGAGCACCCTCAGAAATCCGTTCGTGATGCCTTTCTGGTCATGTAAGGGTTCACACGGCTCTTTCTAAGGCTCTGGGGCACCGATGAATCCCTGCCAGAGTACTATGGATCGCTCAAGGTGTAAAATCATCCAATATGTGTCAAAGGACCTAGAACAGCATCCAGGGGCTTTCTTTGAATATCTAATAACCTTCAGGGCCAGAAATTACGTTACTTACTGAGAAACATGCGAGTGAAAGGAACTCAAAGCTCCTATCATTCCAGTTGTACGGAGGACTCAGATGGAGTTTATACTCGGCCAATGAAGTGTCCTCTGACACACTCCATGTGGCCCCTGAGGTGCCCCTCTCATTGTTCATATATTTTTATTCCTCAGAATATATACAAGAGATACGACACCGATCGCTCGGGGACCATAGGCAGCAATGAGCTTCCTGGAGCCTTCCAATCAGCAGGTAGCGCTCAGCCCTCTTCAGTGCTCTTAACCCTGTAATCCGCTGTAAGAGGTTGTAATCTGCCTCTTTTTCTTTAGGTTTTCAGCTGAATGGCCAGCTGTATCAGATGATCATTCGTCGTTATTCTGATGAGAAAGGAGAGATGGATTTCGATAACTTTATCTGCTGTCTGGTGCGACTGGACTCCATGTTCCGTGAGTAGCCACAGGCTGATGCCTCCTACTGCTCCATTTGGATCCATTTAGTAAGGCGGTGTTTTCGGGAAATCATTGCTCTCCCCAAGCAGTGCCTCTGCGTTTGTCTGTTCTCTCTCTGAATGTTGTGATGAATTCAGATCGATGTCTTCCTTCAACCGATTTCCCTTGATCGCCTTGGACATTCCTTGTGTCCTGACGCTTCTCTTATGCTCTTTGCTTCTAGGTGCCTTTAAAGCCCTGGATAAAGATGGAGATGGTCAGATTAAAGTGACAATTCAGGAGGTGAGTAGGCTGGGCATGTGATTGGCGAAGGTGAGAAACGGTGTAAATAATCCCAATTCTCCTACATGGTGATACTTTTTACTTTCCTCTGTCAGAGGGGTCCTAGAGGTCATCCGTGCTTCTTTATACCGTAATCCTATTATTTTGGGGGGAAGTGGGGTAATAACCCGAGTTTGTCTCTCTCTTGCAGTGGCTCCAGTTAACCATGTACTCGTAAGCTCTGGAAGGTCTTTGGATACGGCGTTGTTTCCCCCTCTTTGATGTTTATGAGCCGGGGTTTCGTGTATATTGGACTGACTGTAACACTTTGGATATCTGGAATTTGCTGCAAGTCACTGCTGCACAGAAGCTGTTTGGGAACATTTTGTCACAAATAATGTGAGGTCACAGGTATAAAAATAAAAGCCTTCAGCTCGACCGTGTCTGGGTGTTTGCATTACACAGCGCTGAAAAGGGGCAAATGATCTTTTTGCAACACCTGTTCAGTTTAGTACTTTTCCCCACAAAATTCTAACTACTTCTGGCCTTGCAGCCTGTGATGGAACCACCGTCAGGCGCTGCTCCTTAAGCCTAGGACAGGAACCAGAGATCAAGCATACAAAGGGTTAAAGGCATAGAGGTCTTTGCATATTACCCCAAGCACCAGACAGAACTCGAGGTATCGAGGTAAAACAGGGACTGCGTTTTATTGAAAACACACCGGTATTTAAACAGAACAAGGGGGTCATTTACATAAAACAGTTCTCCATCAGTCCCTCCTTTGCACACGGCCCAGTATTTGCACTCAGCCCACCTCAGCCCAGCAGCGGGTCGCTATAGTAGTCTGTGGAGAAGATGGTAAACACATCCGGTCCCCTGACTTCTGGCTGAAACCTGCTGGAAATCAGACAATAAATAACATGTATAACTTGGCTGAACGGCTGCTTATCCCTAATTTTCCATCAGTTGGAGAATGCAGCTGCTCTCTGGCTTTTTGCCATCCCGAAAACACACACACTGATCATAATAAACTGTATTTATCTGGGGCCTCTGAGCTGGGCCGTGCGTGCCGGATGACATCCCTTAAATTGTGGTGACTGGAACATCCCACAAACTGCAGATTTTACATGTGAAAGCAACAAAACTGCACAACTACCGTTATATACAGCCCCCCATATATATCACGCACTCCATGCTGTCATATACATCCACCATATATATCACCCACTCAATGCTGTCATATACATCCATCATATATATCTTGCACTCCATGCTGTAATATACAGCCTCCATATATATCACGCACTCCGTACTGTAATATACAGCCTCCATATATATCTCTAGCACTCCATGATGTATATTACACGCCTCCATAGTATATATCTTCGCACTCGCACATGCTGTAATATACAGCCTCCATATATAATCACCCACTCAATGCTGTCATAAGTACAATCCACCATATATCTACAACTCCACTCCAAATGCTGGTAATATAATCACTTCCACCATATATATCACACTCTTAATGCTGTAATATACATCCCACTCATAATATATCACCCACTCCATGCTGTAATATACAGCCTCCATATATATCACCCACTCCATGCTGTAATATACAGCCTCCATATATATCACGCACTCCATGCTGTAATATACATCCACCATATAATCTCGCACTCCATGCTGTAATATACTTCCACCATATATATCACACTCCATGCTGTAATATACTTCCACCATATATATCACACTCCATGCTGTAATATACATCCACCATATATATAACCCACTCCATGCTGTAATATACAGCCTCCATATATATCACACACACATGCTATAATATACATGATTCAACAGAGGAAATTACCTACAGGAATTGTTTGGTTAAGGAGGGTCAAGCAGTTATTAAATCTGATTCGTCATGAGCTGCTGCCATACTGGTTTATTGTGTATGTTTAACTCCTTTCACCATCATTCTCCAAGCACAATGTTCGCAATCCTCTATAATCAATAGAACTTTTATCTCTTCCAGCCACCAGCACAATCGCGCTATATCTCTATTTCTCCCTCATTACTTTCTTCTTCCAAGGCACTTTTCATCTTCAACCCCCCCCCCAACACTTTATCTGTTTCCACAAGTCCTATTCCTTCTTTCTCTCACTCTCTCTTCTACTTTTACCAGCTGGGCATATTTTGGGTATATGGGTATATTTCTCCCTTCCCTGTACCTTGCCGCTCCTATTGCACTCCTTTTACCTTTGCTCTCTAGAATGCACATTCCCTCTGCTCCATCACTTGCGTTCCCCTCATTTCAGGACCATGCTGTCCCGCTCTTTAATCCCATCCTCTTACACATTGCTGTTATATATACCGTCCGCATGGCCCTGTTCACATTTCTCTTGACCAATTCTTGTGGCTTCCCTGCTTCCTCTCCTCTGATGTTCCTTCTGTCATCCTTCGAGGCTTCAACCTTTCAGTTGACACCCCTTAGAGTCCAATGGCTTCGAAATTTCTTTCCATTACCTCCATTACGTATCTCCCACAGCATACTATCGCCCCTACTCATGATAAAGGTCACACCCTGGAGCTTTTTTTTGTAGAATGTGCTCTCTAACATCTCTACTTCTCATTTGTTTCCTCTTTGATCACCACTTCCAATCCTCCTTTCTCACTTTGCATACTATTGCTTCCTTTTTCCCTCTATGACCTCTCCTTACCAGACACCCGGGCAAGCAGGTCGGGTAGGAGCCCAGTTACAGACAGGAGGCTGGATATACATTTACAGATAACGGTCTATATTGGAGTGTGCTGGCAGAACAGGAGAACCAGGACTGGTCCATGAGCGTGATGGAGGGACAAAGACTTCAGTTAGGGACCATGGAGCAAACTGGGTCCTCTGGCAAAGCACAAGGAACAGACGGGGCACTGGACTCAAGGCAGGGCAAGCCAGGTCAATTACTTCTGTTATGTTTGGTTGTCATTGTTAACACATCTATGTTTACAATCACAGGTTTTTTGTAGTTTTGGAGAATAAATTGGCTGTGGCCTTTTCAACCCCAATTTTGTTATTTGTGTCTTTATTGGGTTATCCAGGCAGGCATGCCCTGTAAATCAAGGTTACATCTGTCATGGTTTGTGTTTTATTAGATGAAGGCCACTTAGAGGAAGATCAGATCAATTTGAATGACCAATATCTGCAGCAATTCCAAAGGGGTTTTCCCTATGCCTGTATATAATGCACTGTGTCCATATATATCACACACTGACCCTGTAATATACATCTGCTGTATATATCACACACTGCCCTGTAATATACATCTGCTGTATATATCAGCAGATACACTGCCCTGTAATATAGAGTCGTGCGCGCGTGTGAGAGTTCACATGAGTACACACTGCCCTGTATATACACCAATATATAAGTTCCACACCTGCCCCTGTAATATCTACATCCCACTATAATATCCGCAGCAGCTGCCCCTGTAATATACATCCACTATATTTTTACTATGCACTACACTACCACACACTACCCCAGTAATATACATCCACTATATATATATCACACACTGCTCTGTAATATACATCCACTATATATCACACACTGCCCCTGTAATATATACATCCACTATATATCCCACACTGCTTTTAGTAGTTTATTTAAATACATGTGAAAATGGTTTATTTCATACTCATTATATTTTTCTCATAATACTCAGTTAACTGGTGCTCCCTCAGTTGATTCCAGCCTATTGCATTGGCTACAGTGATATTAGGAACTATATATTTTCATTTGTATCTTATTTAAGACTAATGTGTTTTTCAAATATGCTTTAAAATGCAGGTTTTGTCCTTGTTCTGAACAAAAAATACTGGAGCCAGAACCTGACATGTGCAGTGTGCCCAAAAATGGCACCTTGAATTATGGGGCTTGTATTTCATTATTTCCAGAGCTGCTTTTAATACCCAGGCTGGTCCTGTCTGCGTTCCTCTAGTACTTGGTATAGCTGACTTGACTCCTCAGCTTGACTCTAATGCTTGGTATTCCTCGCCCGAACTCCCCCTTAATACTTAGTTCAGCTTATCTTACTCCCTGTTGCTTCTCAAATACAGCTTGGTGATAGATAAATAATTACTCTTTTTTAATGTAACTCAATAAACTTTCTTCCTGTGCTTACCATTTATCGCTCAATTACCCCCTATTAGGCTGGAACAGAACATAATTCTTCTTTACTGCTGCCCAGTGTTAGCTGTGCCGTGACCTAGAGGTTCAGTGCTGCCCATCCCTAGCTGTTTGGCACCCAGTGTTAGAACTGCAAGGACAAAGCTAATCTGTTTTTAGTAGTTGAGTGTTCTAGACCCAAAATTCAGTTTCATCCTCCATGTTGTTTTCTGTGTATTATGTTCTGTCCAATCACAGACACAGTCCTTTCAAGGTTTAGTTGCTTTTATTCCTCCCCATCCTCTCAGTTTGATCCGGATCACAATATAGACTCATTTATTCTGCTTAGGCCTGGATGCTTTGAACAGCTCAAACAGGGAAAGGGAAGTTCCTGAAATACAACAATAAGGACATTATCTAAATGTCTTATAAAGAGAAGCACATGTTACATGGAACACATACAGAGAGTGCATTAGGATTACCAACTATTCACTTTAACCTGGGACTTTTCTGGCTGCATAACATTTGTTTCTGGTGAACAAGTCCTGAATCTGATTGAGATGTTACAATGTCTACAATAGTCTACATTCAGATTGTATTCCAGGTCACAGCCAATGTCCTGGGTGCATCGAATGCTAGGATGTCCCAATGAGCAGGACAAGTGGATCCAGGTTTATATCTCTTGGTTTCTGTAACAAATTGAGTGCCAGGGTTGACTGTGTGCTTGATCACAGGACTGGGAATCCAAAATACGATTGAATAAAAGGGACGACATTGAATAAAAGGGAGAAATTCTCCTTTCCTACTCCAGTGACTCTCTTATCTTGCGAGAGTTTCCATGCTACACATTTCACTATATCAAAGGGTATCATCAGGGGCAGCTGGTCTTCTTGCCTTTTATGTATCATGTATTAACCTTTGGCTGCTCAAAATAGTCAAGAATTACTGTACATGTCTCTATAGAAAGTGTAACGACGCTTAATACAAGTTATCACATATTTAGATGGACAAAAGTCTCATGTTGTCAGGTATTGGGTCCATACAGACAACTGTAATGACCCAGAGTGCCCGATGATGGTGTTGCGGGCATCATCGTGCAAGAGTGGAGACACGGAAACAGATGCAGAGTAACCACACTTCCCTGTGTGTTGGGAATACCCAGCAGCGGGAGGTATGCAGTACAGATAACAGGGTATAGAGATATCTGAAGCTAAGAACAGAAGCAGGTTGCAGAATGAGGAATACAGGTTTCAGGGACAGGCTACACACAATAAATACAGGACTAGCCTAGGACTATATGATAAAAATTTATTTATTTAGTCACATCTTATGGCCATAGTATGCTTAGCCCACCACTACGCCAAAGTACTCCAATATTCAGTGGGTCCTAACGCTAAACCCTGCCTACGGAAGTACTAAACATGTAATCTAAACACATATTAGAGAGACATACCTGTAGACTGCAGACTGAGACAAACAAAATGGGTAGGGCGCACCTTATAAAGGAAACAGAGCTGAAGCAAAGAGCAGAACTGGAATCAAGGAATCAGAAGCACAGAACAGAGCATTAAGGGAATCCAGGAATGGATTACAGCGAAGTGGGAACAGTAGCAAGACAAGGGAAACTAAAGACCCTGGATGGGGCCTGATACATGTCTGTAACTCTTTACTATATTGCACTTCAATTATTAATTTATATATTAAAAAGATGAAATATAATATGAGGGACGTTTGAAAAGTTCCCGCACTTTTATATTTTCATTGCAAACAGTGAAGGCGTTAGGAGTAGTGATTGCTCGTGTCTTAGCGTGACTAGTGCTGTGTGGCAAGCAGGCTGCTCTTGCCGTTTGGTATAAGAGTGTTCACCCTGGGGTGAAGATGGCTGTGAAACTTATAAATTGCACCAATCATACGCTTTTTGTGGGCAGAAGGTGCGCCGCGAGCACACATTTATCTTGGCATGTGAGCTCAGTATGGGGATAAAGTTCTCTCTCGTAGGGTCGTCTATGAGTGGATTGAAAAGTTCGGAAATGGCTGTACTGGCGTGGTGGCTGCAGAGCGCTACGGAAGTCCAACTACAGCCACGACCACGAGGAATGAAGAAAGAACCCTGGAACTGATTCGTGAAAACAGAAGAATGTACTGCATTCTACACGGACATTCCAACATGTAAATCACATTTTTCATGTAACAAGTTATTAGATCGATAACTGAGTACTTTACTGGAAAGATTCCACTTTTTTAAACCATTTTTACATTTGTTGTTTTGCTGGCTGGGCAAAGATTGCATTTATAAAAGCCCTTGCCCTGGTATCAAAAATGTTGTGCGAGTTTTGATCATTCCCTTTTAGGAGTACTCTGAAAGATATAAAAGCCCTGTTGTGTGTGTTATATATATATAACAATTGTCTGTGTTGTTATTGCACAAACTCCCTTTTATATATTAGCTCTACATACCTGCAATGCTGATTGCCATTGTGAGACGAAACAATATCACATCTGCCATCCCTCCCTTGGTGTGAATCGGCAAATCATTGTCTGCCTGTGATTGCAAACATCAGACATGTCAGGTCAGTTAAAGAATAAACTCCAAAGCACTAAGAAAGCTACAACCGAGACACAGAAATATCCTTCACTGATGCCTGGAGGAAGCCAGCTACGTCTAGCACCTTCCACGTCACATCACTTAGAATTGCTTTTTAGCTGAGGAATTGCAACTCCCAGAATGTTCAGCCAGCCACAGGTGTTTGCAGAAAACGGAACAACTTGTAAACTGGGCCCCATGTTGGCTAATGAGCTACCAGTCAGATACCTCTGGTTTTCATTAAGTTGAAAAAAACCTAAATAATACAGATTTGCAATAGACACATTCGGACTTCATCACTTTCACTGTGCCTTTGTGATATCATCATACACATTTAGGTTGACCTTAACATTATATCCATATAACTAGGATGTCAAGTAGTGGGTGAAATGAGAAAGGCACATTTCATGGTTTTACAGATCAGAAATTGTACACAGCTAATGCTGGAGGCACTGGGCTGTCATCAGTCAACCTGATCCCTGTGTTGCGGAAGCATCTGTGAAACTCCACTGTGTCCCACTTCACAAAAGAACAAACTGGAGGGTTTTTTATTTGTATCCTGCACTTCTCTCACCTGAGCCACAGACTAAAGTGCCGCAGAGGGAGCGTAAGGTGTTCATCACATAAGTTAATACAAGAAATACATGAAGAAGTTGACTTATCCGAAAGCAACATTTGAATTTTCTAAAATAAAGGGCTAACCTGGAATATTTTTTGTTTTTCAAGAACCTTGTTCTGGATGCGAGTCTGGCTGGAGGTGGCGAAGCCCTTAGAGAGACGATGCCCAAGGATCTATAGTGCAGACAAAAATAAATGGAGGCACTATCTAGTACCATGAATTATACACAAACACATCATTTTTGAAAACAATATTTTCATTTTGGTATAATAGTGGAATATATTTAAGAGGATCCTTAGACCAACGGGAGCCCTAACTAGCTGCATAAATGGTAAAACCACTCCTGCCTGATGCCACTACATCCTCCCCTGATGCCCTTCTACCCTCTTCTGATGCCAACCTTTTTCTAGGACCTGGGTATGATGGTATCATAGGCTTCTACATGCTTAAAAACCTCAATAATGTGTATAGAAACAGCAGGATCGGTTGGCAGATCGGCCCCCAAGTCTATCTGTTATTTCCGCTGTAAAGACACCAATCTTACTAAGTCGGTCTCATCTTAGATTCAAGAGCCATGTATGCCATGGGCGTTTAAATTCTATTGTGATGGGTTTCAACACGTTATTAAAGGACTGATACTGTCTGGTCCATGCACTGGAGCAGGGTAAGGGGGCAATTCTCTGCAATGCGTGTAAGAGAGCATTATAAGAAAAAATGAAGCCCTGCAGTGCGTGGTAGGGAGCAGTATATAGAAGTAAAGCTCTGAGGTGCATGTTAGGGAGCAATATATGGAAGCAAAGCTCTGCAGTCTGTGTTAGTGATCAATACAAGGGAGGGATGTTCTGCAGTTAACACTCTTTACCAGATAATTTCTCATATTGCTGATTTCTCGGCTCCCCTTGTCCTTACTGCTTCACTTCTGACAAGGACACTCGCAGATGACCTATTCAGCTTCCTCATTTAGTAAATCAGACTGAGCCAAGGCTGTCCATGTGACAGCCAGAAAACTGATACCAGCCAAGAGGCACAGCAAGTGAAGGGGGGTAAGAGGGGGGAAAGAGAGAGGGAGTGCAAATTATGGAGAGAAAGAGAGAGTAGTGCAACATCAAACAGTGTAGATTTAGATAATATCAGTGTGAAATCATACAGTTGTGTGAAAAAAGTACACCCTCTTTGAATTCCATGGTTTTAACAATCACTTGGTTCTTGGCGGGTCTAAAAATTAGGTAAATACATCCTCAGATCAAAAACAACACATGACAAATTACACTGTGTCATGATTAATTAAACAATAATAAAAGCCATGTGTGAAAAACTAAGTAGACCCTTAGTGGTTCCATTGCAATTAAGATGTTAAGTAGCAGACAGGTACTGCTAATCAAAGTCCATCATTCTACAGTGAGAAAGATTATGAAAAAGTGGAAAATATTCAAGACAGGTGCCAATCCTTCTAGGAGTGACCATCCCTTCAAATTTACCCCAAGATCAAACCGTGCTATAGGATTAGGGTTAGAGGGTTAGAGGGTTAGGGTTCGGGTTAAGGGTTAGGGTTCGGGTTAGGGTTCGGGTTAGGGATAGAGGGTTAGGGTTCAAATTTACCCCAAGATCAAACCATGCTATAGCGTTAGGGTTAGAGGGTTAGGGTTCGGGTTAGGGTTCGGGTTAGGGTTCGGGTT
>VKOC01026325.1:0-13988 GCA_009364415.1 Spea multiplicata
GAGTGGTTTTCGCTTACCCGCTCGGCGCCTCTCTCTCTCTCCTCTGCGGCAAGTCTCCCTCTTCGGTCTTGGTGCCGGCTTGTAATGCTGAGCGCCGGAAGTGGCGTCAATTTCCGGCGCTCAGAATTACAAGCCGGCACGGTGGCAGAGCAGGGAGACTCGCCGCAGGACTCTTAAAGGTAAGTACCGGGGGGGCGGCATTTTAAACTTCGCCCCAGGCGGCGTTACGCCTTCGGCCGGCCCTGTGTATGTCCAGTACACTAAAAGGCGGTGAGTGTCTGAGAAACAGATCGTTGAGTGCACAGTATCTTTAAGGCGCACAGCGCCTCGTAATGAAGTCCACACAGTGTCTTTTAATGACCAGTAAAGTGCACGCAAAAACAGTCAGTTAATGACCAATGATGTGCCTGCCACATCACAGCATTAATAAAACGCATCAATGTCAAAGGCATTCAGCAACACCGAGATCGGCATTAGGGGACCCGTGTGGCCCCTGCCTGTGATTTCAAAGTTTGCCATACAGTGCAGATGCCCATTTTAAAAGAGCTTAGGAGGCAATCAACTATCGCCTCCTATGCTTCAATGGTGTCGCTCAAATGCCTCGATAGCAAGGGTTTACCCGAACCAAACTCCAGAGAGCTGTCACAAGTGCCACTATGAGAGATTTTGACTTTCGCAAGATGGTTGCGCCCTTTAAAAAAAATAAACCAATTTCCAAGAGGGTTTCTCCATCACAATGTGGCTAGTAAAAAAATACATAAAAATGTAATTATATAGTGATGTCACCATCAGGGGAACCATCCAATTACAACAAAATGCATAACAAAAGTCCAAAAATATCTAAAAAAAAAATAAAAAAAATTGCTTATTTTATGAGCAAGTGCGAAAATTAGCGCTGTATCTTCCCAAAAATCTTGACATGGAAAGAGTTAAAATACTAGCATTACAAACACCCAAGGGGGATTTTACTTTATAAAAAATGTGTGGTTTGATGGGGTAAATTGGAGTGGCTGGGTTCAAAGACACATAGGGCATAGGCACAGACTGACCAAAAAGGGGGGAAAAAGTACACTTCCCAAATGTTTTAGCTTCCAAACAACCAGACAAACCCATGCAAAATAACCTTGACCACAGAGAGTACAAAAAATAAAGGTGGTTGAAGAATCAGCACAGCCTCCATAGCATAAATAGGTCCGTTGGGGAGATCAAAGATCTCCCTTATAACCCGCCCACTGTTCGGCTGGACACTGGGGGCTTAATCCCCTGCGACCCTAGGCCGCAATTCATCACTGTGTGTAAGTATATGACAGTGTATGTAGTAAGTGCTTGGGGGGGGCCCACCGTAAATCTCACAGGGGGGTCCTGGCATTTTTCTTATGCCACTGTATGTATACAAATCACATTGTCGAATCTAATAATGAAACAATAAGGAGTAGAGGACCATCTTGTTAGTTAATATCCATCTGGAACATTATTTTACATTATTGTTAAAGATACTTTAACAACTTTTTGTGTTTGGTTGCTCTGTTAAAAAGTACCATAGCTTTTACATTATTTCCCATTTCTATTCTATGTTGTCAATTTCATAAAAAGCTTGTCATCTCCTACTTGTTTTAAGATTAAAGACCCTGCAGCCATCAGATGTCTCTTTGATGTTCAAAGCAATTGTGCTTGGGTGTAGATGTTTGGTAGAACAGAAGTTGACGAAGTACAACTTAAGCATAAAACAGGAAGTAGGATAAAGCAGTAATTCTGACAGAGCCTGAAAAGTATGACTATTTAAGAAGCAGAATATACAGAATATAAAGCTTTAGTCCTATTGAAACAATATATTTTCTTGCAGATGTTGCTAATTTATTAGCACTCGTTATTATCATTTTATTATATTCTGGCAAATATCTCAGGTATAAGTATGTAAATAGATGGGGACACATTTCTTCTTAATATAACCACTTTGTTTATGCATACCTTCCAAGCATACATGCTTTTACATCACTGTCCCACTTTTGGTCAAATGGGACTCATGGGCCAGTTGGGGATATTCTCTGATCTCCCTTAACCAACGCAAGATGCTGTAAAATGAATGGAGATTTGTGCTGTTGTAACACAGACCTCATTTGCAGTTGAAAGCCAGGAGATGGCTACTAGGGCAAGGTTGGCAGATGGTCACACCTCTGTCTCATCCACCTCCTGCCTCTAGCCACACACCCACAACGTTATTGAATATGTGTGTTCACACTACCTCCTTTTGATTGTCATCCTTATTACGCATATTGCTATGAGGGGTTTGAAGCATGCCCCTTTGGTGTTAGGTTTAAGTTAGACCACCTTGTGAGTTCCCATAATTGCTTGCCTATAAATGCAATCAAGTTGTCATTTGTTGTGCATGAGAACAGAGCAGATGAGAATGTCTGCAGTACAAATGTCAACAAACCATTTATTTTAAGTTATTATTACAGCAGCATTCAATCACAAAGGGCTACGACAAACTATGTAGCCTCTCTCATCTTTTGATTTAGTTTTGTTTAAAAATTGTGTCCTAAATTACTGTGTATTGGTGTAAGCTGTAATTCCAATTCACTGCTATCCAATTACCAGTGCTAGTGTTGCTTTGAATATATATTTCAGAGGTCTTTCACTGATCGAGTATTTGTAAACACATTCTGAACTGCGGTATAAAACAAGGAAAGATGCAGTATGTAAAATATTTACCGATATACATATAGCTATATATTTTGCTGCCTATTTTCTTCTTGTTCTTATAGTTTATGGAAATGTATAAGTACTGGTAGTTTACATTGATTATTTATTTAATCATTGTATAGAATGACAGGCAAGCTAGGTGTTGCAATACTTAATAATTGATTGTATCTCTTAAATTATAATATTTTTGCAACACAGGAAAGATATACGAAAGACCGGTGAGTTGTAATGCTGATTAATCAGACACGCGACAGCCAGAGCCATGAGAACCCAAGGACAGATATTGATCAGTTTTATTGTCCGCCAGGGGCTCAATTTACCTAAATATCATGCAACTTGCCAAGGCTAACAGTCAGCACATTATACACTGGTGGGGCGGAAGAACAAATTACCATATATTTCAAAACTGTATGCAAAGCTGTGATTTTGAATTTTCTTCCTTTAACTTAATATTTAATCCAAACTTCATAGTTTTAATATTTATTAGTGGTTACAGTTTTTTTTCAAATTTACACCCCCATTGGAGGTTGCAACAAATTCACATTTTTAAACAGTCACACAAGGTGGACACACCTTACCTACTTTTAATGTATTCGTCTAGAGCAACTCTCAATGGGATCTATTCACTAAAGGGAGAGTTGACAGGAGAGTTTGCAGCAAGACATCTTTAATTATTAGATTAATTTAATTATTAGATTGAATTATGTATTATACAGGGCCAGCTAGGACATTCACACTGAAGAACCCTACTGTTATTGGCCCTTCATAATGATTAGTGAAGGGAAAGAGTTAAAAACCACAACTCTTTAGTAGCACACCCTTTAGTGAATAAACTCCATTATATGAAGGTCCAACCCAGTGAGTTTGTGCTGGAGGAAGAGTTTGGCTGGCCTGTGTAATTAAATCAGTGAGATCAACTCAGTCATTGCCCAGTCCCAGTCTAGCACTTCATTCTGGAGGAACAAGCCCGTTTTTGAACTTAATAAAAAGAGTAGTGAAGTGAAGGTGTGAACTCACAACTCTCCTACATCAAAACTTTATCTAAAAACCAACATTATTTCCTTTCTGTAGTATTGGGTTAATCCCAACAGAATTTTTTTTTACCTCCTACATCCAGAAGCCATGTACAAATTCAAAAGATCCAACTCTATGCAACAATACCTTATTTGGTCAACATTCCTTGAAGTTTTATTCTCTCTGCAGATATAGATAACTAAACTGTATATAAGATAATAGCTAAACTCTGGAGTCAAGCCATGAAATTAATAAGTGGGAGGCACACCTAGGCATCATGTTTGTATTTCTTTTCTTACTGTTCTTTTTTTATATGCAAAAATTAGTTTTAAAAAGCCTCTTCTGCCAAATTCTAATCTAGGAAGACTAGGCATCATACTCGGCCCCCTTACATCTAATATGCCCATGTGTCCAGCTTTCAAAGAATGTAACTTTACAGCCAAAATATACCTCTCTACTGAAAGGGGAACCAAATGTATCAGTTGCGTTAATAGTTATTTATGTGGACAATGCTATATAGGCTATGGGAAAGACTTCATAAACACACAATAGAGAACATGTAAATTTTGCCTTAGGGCCAACAATTTCTAATTATGTGCCTTGGTTCCAGATCATATCTGCTTGCCTTCAGAGCAGTCACTGTGAAATAAGGTGCATGAGAAAAGAGCAGAAAGAAAGGAAAATATTTTCCTTAGTGTGTAATGAACAAATGCAAATGTATTTTTAGTGAACAAACCATGAAATATATGTCTAGTTTATAGTATTATTAAAGCTATAGAAAAGTGTTCCAGTGTGTGCTGTATTTTCTGTTTGCATTAGCAAATTGAGTTTGAAGATGTTTTGCAGAATTCTCCATTAGCTAGAACATTTCTAGCACAAAAGGACACAAATAATGTTATATAAAGTAAGGATATGTCACAAAAATACATTGATATTGTAACATCTTATTATAAACTGTCATATAATTCATCCTTAATGAAGCAGATTAGAAACTGGAGGACAGTTTTCTATTCAATTACTCAAAGAACGTAAGGTAAAAAGGGTACATTTTACTATAGTTCTGCATCAAATTTGCCTCATATATCAAGTGTCTTGGAATAAGAGGACTGCACATCATTTGGAGAATCTGGCATAGGTGACTTTAGCTCATGGTTAATTAGCAAAATTGTGCCAGATTATGAGGGGACATTCCATAGAATCCTATCATTTAACACATTCTCCTGGAAAATACTATTTTAACATCTACCTGCATTCTAGTCAAGGGAGGATGCAGTGCATCCTCTCACCACTTGGTGCGTTGGGTGTACATGAGTATATAACATGTTCCCAGTGGCCATTTAGAAAATGTGCTGCCATTGAGCATAAATTGTTTATTTTTTTGCATTGTTTTTTTACGATGGACCTCATCTCTTCCTACCCAGGAAATGTAGAGATTATAAGAAAGTAGGTTAGGTTTTAGTGGGTTTTTTTTGTTGGTATACTGTCCTGCTGCAGGAAACGGGATAACGGAAGGGGGAAGACTTACAGCCAAAGGTTTATTTTAACTTTACCCCTCTCATAACAATGGACAGAGGCTGGGGCCATATGTTTTATTTTGGGGCGGGTGTGTTTTTATTTTCGCAGGGTTCAGGCAAGGACACGTGTATTGTCATTGAATTTGCATTGCCTCACCTCTAATTCGTAAACGTGAAGGTGCAATGGACTTGCAAGCATATATATTAGTAAATATGCAAGTTTCTTTGCCAGTGTAAGGATGTGAGGGCATCTTTAAAACTTCTGTCCAAAAATGTTCTGGGCATATTTTATTTCCAGTGAGTCTGGGATTTTTCTTCCCATTAAGGGGATGATAAGCTCTGATAATTATAGTAAAATACAGAATTGTTCCACAACTACAAAAAATCCAAAATGGAGATGTAATACTGCAACACATCATGAAAAGTTATTAGCTATTTTTTAATCCTGTATCTCAGGGGGGTGCATTGATGCAGGAATTGGTCATGTTATGTGACGGGTCTGAATACCTACCCTCCTCAACAGACTTCTTTGTGACCGTAAGTGCAGGGCCGGCTCTGCCATGGAGCAGAGTGGGGCAATTGCCCCAGGCGGCACTTTTGAAGAGGCGGCACGTTGGCACCCCAAGCGCCTTTTTTTTTTTGAAGCAGAGGAGAGAGAGGGGTGCCGAGTGGTTTTCGCGTATCAAGTTTTCAGTACACGCTCGGTTCCCCTCTCCTCTGCGAGCCCTCTAACTCGGTCCCGGCTTGTAATGCTGAGCGCCGGAATATAACGTAATTTCCGGCGCTCAGGATTGCTGGAAGGTAAGTGAAGTACAAAGGGGGGATAAGGTAGATAATAGGGAGGGAGGGGGTGAGGGGTAGATAATGAGCAGTGGCGTCGGCATTTCAAACTTCGCCCCAGACGGCACTATGTCTTGGGCCGGCCCTGAGTAAGTGATATCACATCTGAGAACACAGTACAGTGAGCCAGACAGACAGGCAAGGATCTAAGGAAGGGGTGCAGGGTCTGAAAGAAATTTGGACACAACTCTTTCCTATAATGTTGGAGACCAGCTTGTAAGACAAGTTTAATATTTTAAGGAAACACTTCTGGAAACCCTACTTTTAATAGTATGATTTGCTTAATCATTTTCTTGAGTGTAAAAAAGTTTAACCATGTGCTTATAAAATATTGACTTATCTTCCTTAATGTCTGTGTACTAAATCATTACTTAAAATAAGCACGTTTTACATAAACAACAAGGACGCTTGTCCAATCTTATTTACTATGGTCCAATTACTTTTATGCTGTTGGCTCCTCTGTTGGGCAAAATTCAGTTTCCATTAAGTCAAAGTGCAGATTTTACATTTTAGATTGTTGTTTTTTTTTTATATGTGAAATATTTATAATAATGAAGGTAGCAATGTAGAAAGAATAAATAATGCATCCAAATAGTTATTTTTTGGTCTACAATTTGTAGGTGGTTAAGGGCATAAAACATTATTTATAATAAAAATTTCAGTACTGGGAAATCTTCAATCATCACGACATGCAAACTAACTGCATCGGGAATGCACAGTATAGTGGAGGATATAGAGTCATTTCAGCAGACACATTGCTTCCCACGTACCCCAAACAAGTTACCTATGCTCTTGGCTTGCACCTCCAAGGACAGTCCCCAGACTTGGCTTGCACCCCCCAGGACAGTCCCCGGATTTGGGAGCTTGTCTCAGTACTTTCAGTACTTTCAGTGCCCTTGCACTACCCCAGGAAACTGAAAGTACTGAGACAAGCTCCCAAATCCGGGGACTGTCCTGGGAAAAATGGGGTAGATGGCAACTATACACACATACACAACTTTCTGGAGTATGATCAGTAATGTTAGAGTGAGATTTCCATTTCCTTACATGTGGCTTTCATAGTCATATGTTGTGATTAGTAAGAATGGAGGCAGCATTCATCTCTGCTTGCAAGGCTCAGAGTAAGGTGGCCATTTTGGCTATTTTAATGAGGGATACGAACACTTAACATGCTGATCTCATTTACAGATGCCAATCAGTAACCAAGTTATCCGCGTTGAACATATGCTGGTCACCAACATGAAAAATATATGTTTCAAATAATGGCCAGTATCAGAGCTACTATGTCAGAAGCTTCCAGCAGTGCAGGAAGGAGCTGTTCCATGTTTATGGAAGTCAATTTCTATGTGCATGTATTTATAGGGTGATTTCTCTCTATAAATATATGTGGTTCTGCTTTTTGAGTGATTGCGAATATGTATGTGTATGCCCACAGAGCAGGCAAAAGCTAACTAATGCACCGCCATTATGGTATATATGGACTCAAGGTCCTGATTCAACCCTTGCCAGTTTGGTTTGTGAACATGTTGTTGCATCAACAAATCATTAGTACCATGATACTCACTACACAGAGAGATTTTAATTGCTTTGCGGCAACTTTCATGTTATGAGCTTCTGAATGTGTCGAGAGTTGAGAGGTCTGATTCCAGATGATATACCTGTCAGAGCTACAGCAGGACTCCCCAAGTACTTGTTCATGTTCACTTCAAACCAAATCAATGCAGTGAGACTTGACAAGTGTACATAGGGTATTCACAATAACAAAGCAATTCCTTTTTGGACAAAAAATTAATTAAAAATGTTTTTTTTTTAACCATTATCAGTTACATAGAAGCAAACTAGACTGAACCCACATGAATTTTGTGCTCCTGATTCTTCAATGGTCAAACCAGTAAACACAACAGTTCTATTTCACAAGATTAGCCTTGGCCCAGAACAATGAATTCTATATTCTTTAATGTTTAACTTGAAGCTTTATCTACAGCCGAGTTCCAGCCCCACTTTGGCATTACAGATTTTGTCTTCACCCACTTTATGGGATTCTGGAAACTGATGCAGCTGACTTGTGGTTGTCCTATGTATGACTCAGAGATGGCTCCAGCCTGGCTGTCAAAGATAGCACAGGTAGGAACTCCATTGTTTAACTAATCCCATTAATAGGATTGCTGCCAGGTGAATTAAACGTTGGGTTGTATACATGTATCTGTTTATCTATGTTAATGAAGTTCTGTGGATATATGAGTCTACGTTTTACAACAATAAACTGTTCATTCCTGCTGTACTCCATTCAAGGTAGTTGTGTCTACTTATTGGGTACACATAGCAGGGTTCCAAGGTGTGCATGCTGGCTGGTGCTGGAAGTGATTCCGGGGACAACAGGAGGATACACGTGGGTGATCTCTGGGATTTACTACAGCTCTCTTGGTGAACCCGTTACACTATGCATGGCACAATATACCGGCAATCATTGTATACATTAGGTCACCTGATCATAGGTCATCACTTATTGTTGGGTGGGCTTTGATGTCCTGCTTACTCACAGATTTTCTTAGGCAACCTAAGGTCTGGTGCCAACACAAGACTCTTTTAAGTGCATTGCACAGGAACTCTTCAGATTGTCCCTAAAAGGACCCGAGCGTAAAACATGGTCTTACCCTATTGAAAATCCCCACTGATTAAATTCCTAGTATATTATGACCACAGTATGTCTGCATGGCCTTATCACACTACTTATACAGCTTATGCTAGCATGGCCAATACCCAGAAGAGCAGACAAATAACTCCATAACCTAGCCATTATTTCTACTACTGGCATGTATTCACCATATATGTGTTTTGTCTTTTCTGTAGCTGACTTCCCAAGGAATTGTGGTTTAAATGACTAATTAAACTTATTTAGATTATTTGGAAGATGAGCATAGTAAATTAATAAATTACCTTGTTTGCAGTTTTTACTAATTGATACATTTTATCTTATTGGTCACACACCAACATTTACACAAATTAATTTGTTTATGAATAATGTAACAAATTGCAAAATCAATATTTACAGCTTCTATGTGGTTAAGAGAAATGAAAAAGCTTAAAATGTACAATCATTTAACAGATTTAACTCCTACTAAGTTAAATACAATAGTCTCGCTGTAGGTTGCTACACCATGCAACCATATGGCATTTGTGTTAAAGGTAGATGTACTTAATAACATGGCCACAGAGTTTATAAAGTATTCCATGTGGTTGCAATTCAATACATAAAATATTCAGACATATTCAGACATAAGGTGTGTGTGCGACTATAATATGATTGTTGATGCCTGGGATGGTGATTCCAGCATGTATCTAAGAAGCAGCCAGAGTTTACAAAAAAAGCATAGTTTAAGTGGCGATGGACAAAATCAAATTCCCAGAGAGGTAACAGGGCAGTAGACAGACTCCTTTAATATCTTGATGACATTAGTTTGTCTCTCAATGCATGCCATGTGAGATGGGCTAAAGCGACAGTACACCACCTTGTCACAAACATGTTTGTGGTTTGCATCCAGGTCTTATAGTTTTCCTCACAAGCGAGTCGTTTCTACAAGGAATAGAAGAAGCAATGCCCTCCAGAGTACCTGATGATTTGCTGCATCAAGAGAATATTAAAAACTGCCCATGAATGATTTAGTTGACCTTCCTAGTCAACATATAATGCAATACATTCTCTAACCGCTGGTGTATAAAAGTATAGAATTTCATTGGGACCCCCATTTCTTTTTATTTGAAAATGCTAAACTTTTTACATTTTAGTAAATTGCAGTGTTAACCAGTTCACATTTCACCTCACTTCCTCCAATGTACAAGCAACTCTGGGTTAATAAATCCCAACTCTACAGCTCAGTCTATTTAATGCAAATTTGAATTTGAAGGAGCAATCTATTTTATACCTTTGTGGAAGTACAAATACCATATGTGATACTGTCATATTGGCATTTTATATATACTAGATAATAATCTGTCTATAAACAGAAAAATATGTACATACAAAGTCATTGGAACTGCAAAATTGAGACATTGCCCAATCGTTTAGCCTCATTTTAGAGAACTCAAGCATGCATGCTACTCGGAATAACCCATCATTTCTGCATATTTCCAAAAAAAAAATGTTCCCGCACCCAGCCTAAAGTAAGTTATTGTCAGTATCCTTGGTACTTCAGATGCGCGTCCTTCATCATGGAAAGAATGCAATTTAATAGGATTTCTGCACCTCTTAACAATGTTTTTGTAAAATGATATCCTTGGTACATTTAATAAATCTTTTTGTTTTCTTGTCTCACTCCTGTTGCGTAATTCACACTTAACCTCAGGTCTGCCTAAATGACTGTGCTATGCATGCCATATTTCCCGACAATGTCACTGACAGTAAAAGAAGGACAATTTTATTACACTTACATTGCTTTTATAGCATTTTTAAGGGACTGTAAATAATAAAACCTTCTGATCATTCTCACTCTGTCACCACACGGCCTTTACAAAGAATTAGATTGTGCTGAGTGAAAACTCGTACAAGTATGTATAATGGCCCTGTGTACTTTCATTCCACACACGTAATGGTCAAGGTGTTCTCTTAATAACAGTTTTTGAAAGGATATGTATTATTTTGTGAATTCCAGGGCATGGGTGAATACAGAATATCAGACTGTAATAAGCACATTTTTTTCAATGGGAACACTGACCTTGAGGTCAGCAAATTTTAGTTAGCTGAAAAACTCTCCATTAGATCATATTAGATGTTGCATTTTTCTAGCCACAGCTCTCTAATATACTGGTAGATTGTAAGCTGGTTTGAGCAGGGCCCTCCTCACCTGTTGTTTCTGTAAGTCAAATGGTTAGATTAAATACTACTTGTTATGTCCTGTCTAGCCACTCTGCAATGCTATGGAATATGATGGCGCTATTTAAAACAATAAATAATAATAATACGCCTTTTCTGTTGCATCCATATTGTATAGCCATTTTCAAAGCACAGTAAGGTATTTTTTCAAGTCATAAAAAGCATCTAGAAAGAAGATGTATCCCAGTATGAAACTGATCCCCCCTCCTCGTTCTTGATTGTTTGCCTAATGAACTTTTTGGTTTTACTGGTTCAAAGAGTAGGATACAAATGGCTTTGATGGGTGTTCATTATACCCAAATATAATAGATTCTATAGAAGGTAGGCTGAACTTTTTATGTTGATCAAATTCCAGTTTGGTTTTAGCAGCAGTTCTGCATTAAGTCAAATTGTTATATTATAGATATTAAAATAGAATATATATTGCTGGGGATAGTAACAGGTAAACAGGAATCTTTTGTCATTAACCCTTTAACTTCAACGCTCAGCTGGGCCCATAGCCTTGTTTATTAATCCTCTTCACAATCTTATATGTTGTCTGTTTCAGAATGTAGCCAAGGCACTTATACATTTGTCTGGACCTCAATGAAGACTAAAGCGTCTTAGGCCAATAACAATCATTCACATAGCTTGAGCCGATACGTGTAGGTAATTTGCTTCACTTCTCCAGGTATTAAAGAGCAAGGCAGTAGGAGATATCGAAGATGTTAATCGCAATCAATACAGCTCAAGGTCAAATGGTAGGAGAAAGACAGAAGGCAAAATACATGAGGGTAAACATAGAAATTACACAGCAGTATGACATGTAACAAAATTTGCAAAAAGCTTTTTAACAATCGGGCAGATCACGGACAGGTGGAGACACTGGGACAACACTGTTATAAGGGGCACCCCTCCAGAATATATACAGGTAGTGAAATTACAATTTAGCCTGGGATGAGAAAGCTCCAGACATCATCATCCCCATGAATCACATGTAAGGCAACTAAGTCACAAACAAAGCAGGGGGAGGAACTATCATGCAAAGCAAGTTTATAGTCTCACAGAAGAGACATGAAAGTTATAATAGCGGGACTGAATATCCACACACAACCAAGTGTCAGATAGGACAGTATAAAAATAAATGTTTACATTTATCACCAAAGCTACTCTCGTCCAAAGTGGTGCTGCTATGGCATATATAGACACACATACACACATAATGCACATACACACATATGCTTAACTCCTTAAGGACAATGGGCGGTCCCTAAACCCATTGAAAACAATGCATTGTGAGCCCATACATGTACGGGCTTTGTCATTAAGGGGTTAATAGGCAGAACCACATGTATTCAAACAGAGATAGCCCCATATTACACACTTACCTCCATACACATAGATCCAATCTACTACCTGCAGTTCATCTTTTTTCCTGTAGTTGCCTCTTCCGGGCTGGGGGGATCCTGACATAGTAACCACACTCAGGGCCCTCCATTTGCTGCTTACTCGCTGTAGTGTAATGTATGCGTGTGTCGGCACTGTACAACATGCATACAGTACCTCTTGTGCTAGGTGATGAAGAAGCCCAGATGGGGACCCACTTGGTGCATGAGGACCCCTCTTGTGCTTCAGGTGTATTTGCAGAGGCAACTGTGATATCAGAGTCGGCTTCCTGTCATGTCACCTGATCAGCCTGTCAGAAGTCACATGCTGCAGTCAGTAAGTGGAAACTGCATGTCTCTTTGCTTGTAAGGAAAACTCCTTATTGTTAATCTACACCTGGTCACTAGGTTTTGCTTTTTGTTAAATTGTAATGAATCAGTGTGTTTCCATGTTTTAAACATGACTTCTCATTGTAAAAACGTTTGAAAAGGGCACGAGCATAAATAAATAAATGTGTTAAAGTTTGGTGCCATCTTCTCACAAAATTCACATTCTCTGACAGGTCTGGATTACTTGCTGTCTCCTGAGGCCTTTTTATCTCTGATGTTCAAAGCGGAGGACTGAAACCCAGGCGTTGAAATCAAAATGCAGTGGAACCTCACAAACTAATACTAAACCCCTTTACTTCCATACTATCCAGTGTTCATCATGGAATGGGAAATAGCCAGTTATTACAATGATGATATTAGAATCATACAAATGTCTGTATTTGGATAGCAAATTGGCTAAAAGATAGAATGCAGAGGGTTGTTGTGAATGGATGTTTCTCAGACTGTACACAGGTATTAAGTGGAGTGCCTCAAGGGTCCGTCTTGGTCCTCTTCTTTTTAATTTGTTTATAAATGATTTCCCAAGCTGCATTGAGAGCCATGTCACAGTTTTTGCCGATGACACAAAATTAGGCCGGATAATTCAGACTAATCTTGATGTTTCTTCTTTACAGGAAGATTTAGATAGAGTTGGGGACTGGGCGTGCAAATGGCAGATGAGGTTCAACATAGATAAATGCAAAGTTATGCATTATGGTAAAAATAATAAAAATGTAACCTATTCTTTAAATGGAATATCCTTGGGGAAACTATCAATGAGAAGGATTTAGGAATAATGCTTGACAACAGAGTGCGCAATGCTAGCAAGCAGCTGCGAGGGCCAATAACGTTTTGGCATGCATAAAAGGGAGGAGGATATTATCTTGCCTCTTTACAGGTCAATGGTAAGACCTCACCTTGAATACGTGGTACAATTCTGGGCACCGGTCCTTAAAAAGGACATTATGGAACTAGAAAAATCCAAAGGAGGGCTACAAAATTAATAAGGGGATTGGGAGATACTAGTTATGAAGAGAGACTAAAAAATCTCAGAGGGGGTATGACAACATTATATAAATATATGCAGGGCCAATATAACGAGCTCTTCAGTGACCTGTTCATTAACAGAAATATACAAAGAACAAGAGGTCACCGTCTGAGACTGGAAGAGTGCAGGTTTCATAGATGACAAAGGAAAGGATTCTTTACAGTGAGGACAATAAAGGTATGGAATTCACTTCCAAGCGAGGCGGTGTTATACAATATATTAGATGCCTTCAAAAGGGGTCTGGATATTTTTTTAGATAGGCATGA
>VKOC01026327.1:0-21893 GCA_009364415.1 Spea multiplicata
AAAATGTTCTACTTCTTATATGAATGTATAACCACTTGTGGTTACGGGGGCTGCAGTTTTAGATGCGGCCACTAGGGGGAATTATCTTCATTTCTAATTCCTTTGAAATTTGCTGTGTATTTTAATGTAAAAATGTACATATTTTTTTACATCATATGCTGAAATTCTGTGCCTTATTTTCATCAAACAAAACTTTCTTTTTTTTTGTAAATTTATTGTAATTCGCTCTTATTTTTTTTTTCTCCATTGCAGATTTTGGGGTATTGGGACTTACACTGAACGGAATGTGGCCAGTTAATTTTTCAGTATTGGATCTGAATGTAAATATGTTCATAAACGGAGAACAGCATTTTCTCAAAATGTCATTGACTTTTTATCAGCTGGTCATTTTGTGAAGGCTTAATTTATCGCTGCATTTCTATGGTTTTTATCGTTTAAAATATCTCGGTAAGCAGTTTTTTTTTTGTAAATATTACCTTGTAAGCATTTTGTGACGATTGCTTACTGACGTTGTATATATTAATATCTGGATTAGATAGACTGTGCAATATATTTTTGATAATGAATTTTGTTTGGCAAGAACGATAATATCGCAGATCTTTATAACGGAAGAATTCTCGGTCTGTGACGATGCAAAATTTCCTTTCGTTTTTTTTGTTTTCCGAATTGTAGCTGTGAGGCCTGTTTATCAAAATGTGATATCTTCGCTGTCCGACGAGGACCTACTGTTTGCTGAAACATGGATATTTCATTTTTTTTTCTTACATTTTTTACTTCATGAATAAAATATTTAAGTTTGAAATTTCAGTATGTCTGATATCCAATAAATGCTTTTTTTTAGTAATGTTGCTAAATCACAACGGATAAAAGAAAGTTACATCGACCAATGAGGTTTTTTAAAAAAAACAATTTAGTCTCAGTTTTTTTTTGTTTTCTGAGAGTAGGTAATAAGGTTCAACTCTTAAATAAAGTAAGTTTTTATTAAATTAGCCTGATGTCCTTGTGGGCTCGCTCAACACAGACAAGCTTGGAGCTAAAAGGAGAATAAATACTGCTGGGTTTTACCCATTTTTTCCCCTATTTTCAGAAATTGTCTGCAAATTTGGTAATTCTGTCTGACAAAATGAGTCTTTTGCTACATTATTGTTGTGCTCTTTACGAGTCTGGCCCCCATAAGAGCCGGGATAGATTAACGTTTTGATCCCACCAGTCTGGTTACCATTAAAATACAAGCCTTATGAGCGATTTGTTACTTGGATAAAATTAGATTTCGATGACCAGGCCCCACTATGTCAACATGTAAATTTTTTGTTTCTTTTTTTCTTTCGAAGTCCTGTTTTTATGTTAGTATTATATAACTCTTTCATTGCCAGCGTGAACTGGAACACAGTGCGCTTTTGTGCTTTTTCAGCCAATTTCGGCAGTGAATGATCCGTAGCATTTTGTCTCTGTATTAGGCCTTTTGCGTTGCAGGGTTTTTATCCCTGTAGCACTCAAGGGGTTAATTAACATAGCCGTGTATATATACTGCTAGCATGCCAATTTATCCTTAAATATTCTCATGTAAATGCAGCGTCCTTATGTTTTGTACACCCCATTGCCTTTTTTTTTATAAAAAAAATAAAATGTACCCTTCTAATAAAATGGAAAACAAAAACCAAAACTGTTGTATTTGTTTATAAAGCCATACCCAAAATGTTAAGTGCGTTTGCGTCCGGTTCGGGAAACATCACACTCACAGCATTTAGCACCATTAAATTCATATTATTTCACATAAAAACATGAAATATTAGTTTGAGACTCCACAAGTTGGTATAGAAGTTTGCGCCAGACAGACAAATCTGGGTGCAAGGGCACAGATAGTTTTAAAATGTAAAATCGAAGAACCATGACTTACCCGGCTTCTGGGATTCGTCACGCCTGGGTTTAGTTTGATTGTTTTGTTTGTCAATCAGTATTTGGAGATAAAAAGTGTAATTTAACAATAGGAGAGTAATAACCAGGAGTCATCATCCAGAGCCTGCCTGGCTGCAAACTGATAAACAACCACCAGGGGGAGCCAAATAACTGACCGCTTGCTCTTGTCTGGTTCTGTATCATTTAATGCAAAGTTCTAATGGATTCTTTAAGTTAAAAGATGTTAACATGTAGATTTCAACGCTCTGGTGCTCCGTTTGCCATAGGGTGTTTTTAATAGTGTCTGAGCGTCATTGGAGTTATAGTAAAGCTTCACAGCTGCCTGTGCCGTCAAATTTAAGGATGTAAAGAAATCTATGGGGGGAAAATGGCTCAGATATGCAAATATACAGCACAGTTTAACATGAGCTTGGTTATATGGTCAGCTGATGTGAACCCATACCGCACAAGCAACTTTTACATATACACTCACTCACACTCACTCACACTTTTACATTAAGCTACTGGGTGCAGTCTAGTTCAAACTGACATCATCCCAGTGATTTACATAGAGGTCCCCGCCATTGGGGTCATTGGCAGTATGGCATAAAAAGAAAAGACACAAATTTGTGTGTAAACCATAATGTGTTATATATGCCCCCCCTTATCTGCTCTGGCAAATCTAACTAAATACGGCATCAGAAAACATAACCCTTCCAGAAATAATTTTTCTATCGCATAAAATTTTGCGAACACTTGATTGTCACGTGACGTGCTATTGTTTTATAAACCGGACATAACAAATAGGGCATAACATAACATAATGCGCTTACATTTTATCAGAGGAAAGGCGGAGAAAATGACAGATCCATCAGTTTACGTAGTGAGTGCCATTATTTTTGTCTTGGTGGAACTACAGCTTTAAATATACCAGTGCCTAGGCCAATGGACGTGTCCGTTTATATTTCATTTTTCAATAGATGTCCATGGGGGAAACTTTTGGTGCGTTGACTATAGATCATTTAGGAGATAAGAATCTTATAAAGGAAATGGTGATTCACCTCTCAGTGGGATCTTCGCAAAATGCTTTGGACGGTGTTTTTATGGGTCGTTCCATAACAACCCAAATTAGGTCAAAGTATGCCTTCGCAAGCAAAAAAAAAATGTAGGTCAAAGAATCAGTTTTCTGGGAATGAACCAGTTCTGCAGGTGGATTAAGAGATCAAGTCAAACCAGGGATGAATTTCATGCTCCACCAAGTATGGACCGAGTTCCGGGGTGGAGTGCACCAACGCACGGCTAATTCCCGTTGACTTACAGCGGAATGACTTAATGACTTAACAAGCGTGACCCAATATGTGCATAGTGAGCAAATGCAGCTTGAAAGCACCTGACTGTTTAGACCGCTATGACATCAAGCTACGCCAATCTTGGCAAGTCCTAGCCAATGCTAATCTGACTACACTCACTGGCCACTTTATTAGGTACACGTTGCTAGTACCAGGTTGGACCCGATTTTGCCTTCAGAACTGCCTCCATTCTTCGTGGCGTACTTACAAGCTGCTGGAAACATTCCTCAAAGATTGCATCTCATGATGACATCACGCAGTTGCTGCAAGATTTGTTGGCTGCACATCTATGATGCGAATCTCCCGTTCCACCGCATCCCAAAGGTGCTCTATTGGATTGAGATCTGGTGGCTGTGGAGGTCGTTGGGGTTTCGTGACCTCATCATCATGTTCAAGAAACCAGTTTGAGATGATGTGAGGTTTGTGACACGGTGCATTATCCTGGTGGAAGTAGCCATCAGAAGATGGGTACACTGTGGGATGGACATGGTCAGCAACAATACTCAGGTAGGTTGTCACATTTAAACGATGCTCAATTGGTACTAAGGAGCCCAAAGCGTGCCAAGACAATGTCCCCCACACCATTACACCACCACCTCCAACCTGACCCATGGATACAAGGCAGGATGGATCCATGCTTTCATGTTGTTTACGCCAAAGTACGCCAAAGCAACTTTCCCCCAGCCTTCAAGAAGGAACACAATACAGTTCATAGACCTTCATTAGTTAGCTGAGTTATTAAGACTGAGCCTTTCTATAGACTGTACCAGGACACAGGAGGTACAAACAAACGCCTTAACAGATTCAGTAGTGGAATTGGGTTCACTCCGTGTTTGATAAAAAGCTTTATTTTAGTTTTTTTAGAACTTTTATTTGTGTTACGCTATAAACGCCGCACGTTTATCTCGTATTAGAGGAGAGATTTTAAAAAAATAATTGTACGTTCCTCGAGACTGGAGTCCCCGGACCAGCCGTATCTCTACGCATGGTGAAATGACATGAAAGGGTCTATTCATCGGCAGACGAAAGCTCGCGTTCCATCAAAGTGTTAGAGATTACAAACAAAGTATCTTCCTTCTGTTAAATAAAATACTAACCAGATGCAGAAAATAGCCGGACAAGTGGGACGTCACCCTCCGGCCACCGGAACCAATCCGATTATTGCAACCAGGCGCCAGCAGCATTTTGGAGCAATCGGTTTTCCATAGATTTGTCATAGAACAGTCAGCTGTCCAGTCACATGATAAAAATGTTCCTTTGTGTAACAGCGGCCTAATATGATACAGAAATTGTGGCTTTTCCGCACAAATTGGGTTTTGGAAACCCATGATCTTTCGCACAGTCCACCATGGAACGCTCTGGTTTCCCACTTGATTGACGGAACATATATGTTACATACGAGGCAAAGTGCGGCACAGCGCACCGGAGACAGTCAATCACGCAATGACATGAAACAATATACACAATATAGTAATCATGACTATATCATACTAGAGCAGCGCATGCTCACACACTAACAACATGCACTAAGACATGCAAACTCTAATGCCTTATGGTAACACACACTCACGCAAACACCATACACTCACACACACTAACACCATAGAGCAACACACAACCACTCAAACACCATGCACTTACACACTAGCACCATACACTAACACACACCCACTCAAACACCATACACTAACACACACCCACTGAAACACCATACACTTACAAACACCCACTCAAACACCATACACTTACACACTAGCACCGTACACTAACACACATACTCTCACTTTTTTTGACACCGTACACTTACACATACGTACATTCATACACACACTTCATCTCCAACATGAATGCAGCTTGCCAGCTCTCCCTCCACTCACCCATTGCACAAAGACCTGACTTCACTGCAGTTTGCAGGTCACATAACCTACATCACATGACCCCACCGGGCAGCTCGGTTATTGGGACACCTTGGGACACCTCTGTCTTTGAGTAAGCTGTTTGATGTGCCTTGTTTCCTACTGAGAATCAGGTGGATTCCAGGAAATCCAAAGAGTGTCCTTCACTGACATTGGCCATGTGAGTTCCTGGGAAAAGTCAATGGAAAATGGAGTGGTGGGAGGGAGTCTTTGAGCTTTTTTTTCAGGGGTCTCAAAAGGACCACCCCTGAAAAAAACCAGTGCAAAACAACACTGTCAGAAGAGATGTAGTGACGTCCTCATCACCTCCAACCCAGTTATAGACTCACACCCAGCAAACATTCTGAGCTTCTAGAAAAGAGGGACATCAGGAGAGGAGCGAGGGACTCTACCCGGGAGGAACAGTGTGTGAAAGGCTTCAAATCATAAATGGTGGTAAAAATGTTGCAGTCGCCAAATGTATTTATAAAATAGAATGAAGAGATTTTTCCCTAAACTTGGATTGTGAATGCACTGTATATTGAAAATGTATAGATCAAGAGTGGATTAAAGTCATTTCTGCCCTGCATGGTGCATTATATATATATATATATATGTGTGTGTGTAATCCCGTGTTATAACACGTCATCATAGGACAGCTTTACAACGTGATGCAATGGTGCCTTTTGGGGAATTTTTTTCACATTTTTTAGTTTTTTTTTTTAACTTCCATCCTCTTCATTCTATCACTGTCCGTTTCGCAACGCACTACACCGGGGCTCAAAGGACACGGGTCACATGATCAGGAAGTCACAGAAGCTGCAAGAGGTAAGAAAAAGAGAGAATAGGTTCAATGAGGAGAAAATTGTTGTTTTTTTTATTCACTAAAGCTGAGCGCTGGAGCGCTTTAAATATTAACCCTTTAACAGTCCATCTTAAAGATTCGCTATGACGCAACAAAGTAGTTCTGATACATTTAGTCACCTGTCTTGAAACAAGGGCCGCCAAGTGGGCATTTTTTGCCCGGATTGACCATTTATTTTTAAAGGTCAAGCAGGTGTCGATATACTTTGACCCTGCTATATAAAGATGTTTTTAGCATTTAGAATGCTGTATCCTGATGGCGGCACAGTTGGAGCACTAAGACCTAACGACATATCTCACAATGTTACTTTGTTATCAGTTGTATCAGTTGTATCACTGGGATACACTTTGTGTTTTTATTGTATTAGTACGTTGTATGTCTGTGCTACGCTTGTCATTGGATTGCTGATTTGCTCTTTACTCCAGAAGATGAGCATTATTCATCGATTAGATTGTAAGCTCACGAGGGCAGGATCCTCTCCTCCCTTTGTATCAGTTTGTTATTCTGTGCGATTTCAAATGATTGTAACAGCGCTACGGAATCTGCTGGCGCTATATATATAAATGTAATTAATGCACACGACAGTTGCGTGAGAGGGGAGTCTAATGATTGATTCCTGCCAGTGATCACACAACCGAGAGGGTTTCCCTTTCAGCTCAAGAATGTTTATTAAAGTACCTACACATAATATACATTCTTCGATGGCGGGGCTGCATGGGGAACTCATCTGTCCCTTTATTAACCCCTTAATGACAAAGCCCGTACGGGCTCAAAATGCATGGGGTTAGGGACCGCCATTGTCCTTAAGTGGTTAAAAAGATAATTTAAAAAAAAGAAAAGACGGTAGCAGCATAAACTAGGATGATCGAATTTCCCTTAACCAGAGTAGAATATGAGAGTCCGCTTCCGGGCTGTGTGACCCTGAGAATCTGCCCATCTACCCCGAGACCATGAAATTGGGGTAAATACCCGAGACCCTGAAATTTCCCCGGTATGGTATTAACTTTTACTTTGAAGTACCTACAATGCAGGCATCAGGTAAGAGGCAACCTATAACGCCTATGGGTCCCACTTTGATAATAAATGCAGTATTAGTATACCCAACACAAGAATTTAATTTTTTTTAACTCCCTCAGTATCTTAACGAAGGCGACCGGTCAAATAGATTGACACTAATGTAAGGATACGCTTTGCATTAAACCATAAAAACATGACTAAAGCGCTACATACATTACATAAAAACCGTAACCAACGCAGATCGGTAGCAAAAAAAACAGAAACACAATCCAAATTGTCACCCATCCCCCGCACCCCCAGCCTTTATATTTGCCCCAGAACACATCTGCAGTTCATTCTGGTTTTTCCGGCTGCCTCATCTTCTTGCTAATTGTCTGTCCCAAAACAAGAACCGTGAGAACCCGATTAAGGTAAAATTTGAGCTTTATTTTGCCCAAAAGTGTTTTGTGTCACTTTAAAGGGATGCTTCAAGCCTGTCCCCCACTTTAACGGGACCCCACCAAGTGAGTTATTATATTAAATACACATGGCTTGGTTTTTTTAGAGGTATAGTATGGGGTCGATTAGGATTTTAAACAGGATTTTTAGGATTTTTTGTAATGTGGTTTCAATTTCTCTCTTTCTGCCTCTCGACCTGCATTTGCATTCCCTCGCCTAAAACATCAAAGTGAGAACGCTGAGCTTTCTAAGAAATATAGATGGTTCCACCCTCTGATGATTTCTCTATATTTAGAACTTTTTCCCAAAATTGCTGTATAAAATGTGATTCTGGTGCAATATTTTATGGCTAGCCTTACTGCGGAAGCAGCTAATAGAATGGTCCAATCAGCAGAAACGTTGCATTTGGTTGCTACGGTGATAAGACTGCTTATTAAACTTTGCACCAAAATTACTTTCTACTCATAACCCACCAGAGTCCCTTTTATTCTCCAAGGGCCATCACTCCCATGTAACTGTATTGTTCTTCCTTAAAAATCTGACTTTTAAGATCACAATTTTAATTTTTAATTTCAATTATTCTTTCCCAGAATGGGCGAGACAAGTTTTCAGAATGGAACCAAGCCTATAAAGCTGATAGCCGCAGCATGTAATAATATGGGGATCGGAAGAAATGGGTGCTTACCATGGAATCTACCGTAAGTAATCTAGCGGAATGCATTACACTTTAATTGTTCTAAATGTTGCCCCTTGTGGCCATTAGTGGAATAGCATCTGACCTTGATTTAGATTTTTCAATATTTAACGTAAGCGTAATGGGTCAATTAACCCATTGCCAGATACCACACGGAAAATCGATTTTTTTAGCAATAGTTAGGAACAAATTGCAAACCTTTTAATTAAAATGGTGACCCCCCTCCCATTTTTTTTGTATAACGAAGCATACTGAGAAACATAGTGGGGGAGGCATAAAAAACAGAGTTCTGGTGCAGAATTTCTAGATGTTCTTATTGCGATAGCATCCAATGGAATGAGCCAGTCATCAGTAGCCTTCCACTTGTTACTATGACAACAAGAATACTTATTAAGTTGCTAGCACGTGAACCTTTTTTTTACCTAAAGGCCAGAATAAATTATTGGTAAGTAGCAGATATACTAAAAAATTTCATATGAAAATCTTTAATGCAGGAAAGAATACAAGTACTTCATAGACAAGATAACATCTGTAACGCAGCCCGGTAAGTCTGACATCAGATTCTATGGTTCTATATTGTGAGAAAAACGTGTAAATCAGCAACTGAATGATTAAAATACTGAACACGGTGCTTGAAATTGACTGTTCGGTAATTAATATAATTATTCTAAAACAATTCCCGAGGTTTCACAAGGTGGATGATGCCCTTTTGGGTCAAAACCTCACCATGATGGTGGATCTACTAGGGCTCCTGCTGCCCTTCCAGCAAGCTGTAGATGGTTAGACCATCTCTAGATGTGAGATCAGCCCTCATAAATTCCAAGGTGTGCTTCTTTTGGAAATATGTCCATGGGATTTATCAGGGGTTGGTCCTACATCTTGAGATGGTCTAACCATCTACTAGGACACTTATGGGAGTCTGGAGCGGCAGGGGGGTGAGCACCATGGATTTTGGTAGGGGGAAGAAGATGAGGTAAGAGGGGAACATAGACGTTGGTAGGGAGTAGGTATGGCCAGACACCTCTTCCACCTGCATAGAGATCAAAAGCTTCCACAAATGCCCTGTAATAAACTCAAACTCCTGGAATCCCAAGGTAAGAAGATAATTGCTTAAGTAGTAGTGTCTAAATTTAAAATTATATATATATATATATAGAGATTTTTTCTTCAAGGTGCCAACCTTAGTTGCTATGTATGGTATAGTTTACGGAATTGCCAGGAACTTCATGGCATAGCTGCCAACAGTCCTAAATTTGGCAGGTTACTTCCGACAGCCAGGATTATGTCCTTCTAAATGCCCTTATTCCAGGAATGGCCAGCATCTGAAGCTGAACCAGGACTCATAAATCCAGTTTCTCAATGTTTTACATAAACGCTGGGTGCACTTTTCAGGAAGACGAGGACATATAGCGCCATCTGCAGGCATTTGTGTTCTTCACGCGCAGAAGGAATATTCACGCAACATTCCCAGTGACGTTCAAAACGCCACGGAACAAAATACCAAGAACCAATGGCACCAGTTCCTGAAACGTGCAGCAAACTATATACCCTTTCTAAGGGGGAAAAGCACATTTTCTAAACGTTTCTATAACTTAACCCCTTAATGATCAAAATGCATTGTTTTCATTGGGTTTAGGGACTGCCCATTGCAGCTACCTCCTCTTCCTGAATTATGACTCAGTATCATGACATCACTTTCTAACTCAAATATTTTCCTTTCAGGAAAGAAAAATTTAATTGTTTTGGGCCGATTCTCATTTGAGTCCTTTGACGAGAGGTACTTGCCGCTGCCTAACTGTATTATTGCACTTCTGAGCCGAAAAGAAAGGTAATGGGTTAATCGGATTCAAGTTTATTTTATGGTTTTTGTCATGGAGTTCTCCCCCCCCCCCCCTGTGTCATCCCGGGAAACTTCTTCTGTTCTCTATGGGAAGCAGAGGGGATAAAGCTAATTTTGGGAATACAGGGCTGGCCCTCAAGAGGTATAAACCCAACACCAGTCTCCCACCTAGAGATCAAAGACCACCAAAGGCAAACATAGAATGGAAACAATGACAACGGACAAGAACCATTAAGCCGCTCAAGTCTGCCCAACATTTCTCTCCCTTCGCAAAATATCCTTCCTAGTTTATTAACCCTTACTGTACTATTTTGTCCTGGAAGCTTTGGCCAAACGTGGAGAGTTCCCAGGTGTGATCAGTGACCCACACCATGCCCCTAAACACTGGATCCACAGAAAAAGCCGTCTGACCCTGCATTTCAGGGCCATAAATGCTATGGATTCTAGGAACATACATTAACTACTTGTGAGTCAACTATGTGTTAATGTTTTGTAATGTAATTTAACTACGACGATATAATCTTTATGTCTAGCACTCTGCCACCGCATGCAAGCCACATATGCCGTGATGAAGAAGATGTCCTAAAACTGGCCTCAACACCCCCGCTCTGTAATGAGGTTGAAACCATATGGATCCTAGGGGGCGCTGAGTACTACAAAGTAGGTATAGTGGGGTTATGGGGCTGTTTAACTAAATCTGCGTATGTCTAAAATCCCACGGCACTTTTGTGACCTTCTCTTCTATGGTGGAGCCATTTGCTCTTTGCTTAAGCGAGAGATCTATTGGTAGCCCCTTGCACGTGTCTTGTCTAAAACACCATTTGCGCACTTTTGTGAGCGTACCAGGTGATGACCACCAGAATTCTTTCACGGCTTCACTTAATTCTTAAGTTTTTGGTTTATTTGCATAATTTGCAGGCCATGATGCAGCATCCTTGGTGTGATGAGATCTACTTAACCCGAATCCAAGCGGATTTTGAATGTGACACCTTCTTCCCTGAAGTGAACCAAGAGATTTACAAACTGATGGAAAAGTAAGGATTTTTCCTTTGTATTACAAATTAAAACGCTGTGAGGGATGACCGGGTTTCTTGACCCTACAGCCGGTGGGCGCATCCTATGCTGACCAGGCCTAGGAGCGGCAGGTTTAGGGGGTCGGCAAATAACGGAGAATCTCTGGCTCCCCGAAAAGCCATTGCTCAATAGGTCGGTTATAAGGGAGATCAGTGATCTTTCCATCCGGCCCTCTCTGCTCAGATCAGTGGCAGCCTGTGGCAGAGCCAGCATTATCCAACCAACTTCCTGTCCTGAAGGATGATTTCCTGTCTATTTCTCCCAACCCCATCCTTACAAAGGCTGCATTGGCCAATCCACAACAATCAGCAACTTACCCATAGGGCAGAGATAACTTAATGGCGATGAATAATTACCCAGAACTTTTTTTTTTCTGCTATAACTCACGGCTTAGTGAATAAACCCCAGAATCTTTGTGTCATTTATATATTATAAAGGTTCTTGGAACCTGTCGGGGGGTTGCCTTTTTGGAACTTTTGACACCCATTTAATCAGACGCACATATTTTAACCCCTTAAGGACAACGGGCGCTCCCCAAACCCCAAAACAATGCGTTTTGAGCCCGTACATGTACGGGCTTTGTCATTAAGGGGTTAAAAATATAATTTCACTTTAATATTTGTAGAAACAAAAAACACATGATCAATATTCATCAATATTCAATGTATGCCCCTCTCGTTAATTTCCATAGCAGCTGCAAGTCTTATTTTATTAAAAAAAATAATAATAATAATTACTATAAAACATTTTATAGCGTAAGCTGCTCCTATATGTGATGGAGCAGCATCTCGCAGATCAATAAGTAATATCCAAGTGGAATGGTTAGCAGGAGATTGGATTCTGACCCATTTTAATTCACCTCTAAATCTATTAGGTTAGTTTGTTATGATTAATGAGAATAGAATAAATTTGACCTTATTTCTCCCCGGTTTTGCCCAATTCCCATTGTGCTGAACTATAGATTACACAACAATGATTTTTTTTTTTTTGGTGCAAATCCCATTTTAATATTTTTACCAGCAGGATCTAATAATATTGCAGAAAAATAGTGAATATGTTGAAAATATTTTTTCTAGATTAAAATGTATTTAGTTATAGTTTTTTTTGCATTTGAATGTCACAATACTTTGTATTTATAAAGCGCTGGCGGATTCCGTAGCGCTATTACAATGGGGGGGGGTCAGGTCATCCTCTTAGGCGATCAGGGCCCCTCGGTGTCCCGTTGCCCAAAGCGCCGTTTACACTACAGAGGCTGTGCTGAGCCATAGACTGCATTAAAAGGCATTTAAGATGCATAGCGCTGGGATATGATGTCATACATCGACACTTTGTTTCCTAAAGACATGTCACACCCTTTAATGCAGTGAAGACGTTGACCGCAGAGGGGGCTGCAGGGGGCGCTTAGGGCAGCATGGAACTCAAATCGCTGATAGGGGACAATAGAAATTAACAATAACATTAAAATTGAAAGTATACAACCTGACAATAATGATTTAGGAATGGTAGAATCATTCAGGTTCTCTATCAATAATATATATATATATAAATATATATTTATATTTATATATATATATATATATATACATACATATATATATATATATACAAATATATATATTTGTATTTTATATATATATATATATATATATATATATATATATATATATATATATATATATATGTATACATATATCTTGATGTTTTTTCACCCACATTATATTTATAGATTATATTTCCTTGATATTATTTATTTGTGTTATTAGAAAATGCGACATGAATGAAATGCATCGTTTTTGTCACCCTGCAGTTTTCCTGGAGTTCCTTCTGAAGTACAAGAAGAAAACGGGTTAAGTTATGTATTTCAAGTTTATAAAAGAGCTGAAAATATGAAACGCCAGTAACCACTGGATCGAGACGGAAATCGTAGCCGAAGCAGGAAAATAAGTAAAGAAATTGCCGGAGGGTCTTGAGAAATGGTCGTTTTAAGGCAGAATGGGAAAAGTGATCCTACTTTTCATGTCCTGTTCACCGATTGTGCGTCATTACGCGAATACAAAGATGTTATATATACATTTATAATAATATCTATATATCTATTATTCCAGAATAATTCCAAAAACAAATCACAAAATATAACATAGTTCAGCTGGTCGACCAGCTGTTAAGTGCTACAACTCTCAGCCGTCGTTAAGGTTTAAAATAAAAAAAAATATGCTTAATAAATGTAGTTTTTTTATTATTATTTTCAGCATTTTTTTATGGGGAAGGGGGTTTCTTTTACCAGGTGTGTCTCCTCAAAGGAAGAGAAACGTTAGAACAAGAGGTCATAATCTAAAACTAGAAGGTCAGAGGCTTAGGTATAATTTAAGGAAGTTTTACTTTACTGAGGGTGGTAGATAAGTGGAACAGTCTCCCAGCATAAGTGGTAGAGGCTGATAGATAAAACATGCATGTTATAGACACAATGCTATCCTGAATCTAAGACCAAGGACTGATTAAGGTCTGATTAAGCGAATGCTACCAAGGCAGCAAGTTGCCACATTAGCCTGCTTGGTCCACTGACCGATCGCATCCTAAAGACAACGATCTGATTTCATTCTTAACTTTCTCTTACTCTCAGAGAGGCTGCCAGTCAGTCGAGGAGTGATCAGTAGCACTCATTCTCCCCAAAATCAATAAGTCAAATATCTAATTCTCACATGTATACTTCAAAAGTCTTTTGTCGGGGGTAGTAATGGAAGGCTTCCCATCAGCTTTGTAGCCAACAGGCTATAAGTTTTATAGCTAGACAACCAGAATGCCACAACATACGACACACATGATTGGCATTCTAAGCCCAGTTTGCCAGCTACATACACTGCCGGCTCACCCAGGATTCCCTAAGACCAAAGGGGGGGAGGGCAGTCAAAATCAGTGAAACAAGGGCAGCGGAGGGGGGCAACACTTGTTTCTACAAAGCACTTTAATATGCATTCTTTGCCACCGTCCTTCCTTACCTCCGGTTCTGCAAACTTATTCCTCCCTACGTAATTATTGCTGATTGTCGTTATAACATCGGATTTTCAGTGTTCCCGAAATATCCCACGTATTTAACTCTAATGACTAAAATTATAACTAACGGCTAATTATAATAGATGATACTCAATGACATTTCCTTCGCAAAAATGAAACCTTGAGACCCTCACTATACGGCCCGACGCATTTCAGGGGATTTATTGAGCCTTCATTTAACTACCCAGTACTTTTAATTTCTGTACTCCATGACTTGGAAGAATGACTCAATCTCTTCTCCAGTCCCTAATTATGCTATTAATTCTGAAAACTAACCATACTAATGCCTAAAGACACAGAATGAATGATCGTTTCTAACGATAACATTGCTGGCAAAGTCATTGGCTTTGAACACAAGTCGAGTTTCTGACGTAATGTAAAAAGTGTGTTTAAGTAGCTATACAAACTAACCGAACTCTGTATCGTACCCCTGCATGATAACCCTGATAGATCAGCCGCGTCAGTTATCACAGAATATAATATGATACGCAGCTATTACCTCTTCCATAGCATGTAATGGGTTAAAAAGACACCCCATTGCCCCACGTAGCCTCACCAATGGAGAATATCTTCAACCTGTTACAAAAAAAGGGCATTGACCATTAGAAGCTGCAGCTTCAGAGCTGCAGCCCTACACCCCCTTTATGGCCCCATTTTGCACCAGTGTTTGGCAATCAATCAATGGGAGTGCTTTCTGTACATGTACACGAGGGGTCTCATTTAACCCCCTTCTGGAACCCTCATCGAGCGAGCGCTGGAACAGATTGGCCGTAGGCAAACTAAGTGGCTGGGTGGTTGAATGGGGAGGGGTAAATGCATAGGGGGGGGGGGGGCATTTAACTGCATATGATGGCTGGCGTGCCCCCTTAAGAGTGTTGCCTTGTTGGGGGTCCCATTGCACCGGTCTCTATTATATACTCATAGCCACTTTACCCTGTACGGACCCAGTACAGATTGCCGGTTACACCGTTGTTATGAAGTAGAACTACCACTAGGGGGCGAAAAATATTCTGTAATATACCGTAATCCACTTTGCGATTTAGCATCAGAGGTCCGCGATGTCTTCTCTTTACAAATGATCTGAATTTTAGATGTTGGGATGTGTTGTTTATTCAGTGCTATCCATTTATTAGCTTTGTGACGTTCCTTAAGGTGCAGAAATCAAAGGCTCTCATCGAAAGGGTGTGTGTGGGGGGGCTTTAGAAGAGATAATTTATTAGATAATGCTAGTTGTGCCAAATCCGGACACAGATCTCAACTTCCCTGGAAAATATAGAAACACAAAATCTCCAAAAACAATTGGTCTGACACCAATAAAATAAAAAAGCAAACGTTATTTGCCATCTGTTGGGTTATAATTAAAGGGACAGTTTAATACCAAAAAAAGGCATATTAATGTAATTTATTCATTATCATGTGCCGGGAGATGTGTTCTGCGCTGCAAATAGCTGGTTGTTGTGGAAAGTGGTAAGCAAGGGTTAACACCATGTAAATTTAAAGGGACCTCTAGACAATCATATGCAGTAAAGTCCATTTGATGGCCGGAGTATCCCTTTAAATTTAAACTCAAATCTATTGTCTTTATATATTTTCCATCTTAAAATGTGACCAAAATATGTAAAAGAGGCTTGCAGAATTCTTGCAGCTGGGGGAATAAACTATTTTAAAATCTTTTGTATAAAAAGAGAGAATATTCAAATGAATTTATTTCCCCTAGCAGCGAATAATGGCGGAAGATAAATAAATATAATCTGATTTTTTACGAAGAACATCTCAGTGCTGCAACTTGGGCTGAAATGTTAAATAAAGTTTGTCTTATATTTAGATCCAAACGTCTAGACCTTTTGAGGAATACTGGAGAATACAAACATATTTTTAAGCCTTTCACTTTCATTCTTCTTCTTCAAGAATAATTTCATAGCCCCCAACCTTGTCGAGGGGTATGGCTGAAGGCAATGAAGGGGTAGAGGTGGTGGGGCTGGGGCAGGATTGCCTGCCTATCTTACCCTTAGAGCCACCTTGCGGTGCTCAGGTTCAGTGCCTTTCTAGGTGGCCACGTGGAAGCTGGGATGGAGGTCTGGGCTGTAAGTCCTCCATTGATTTTACAGCTCCCTAGGCCAGTCCATGGCCGCCATTGGCCTGAATTTATCCTCAATGCCTGCCAAAGCGGGACAGCTGGGACCGCTCGGCAGGACGGTCGGAAGGTATGCAGTTTTCAGGGGCATCCATTGGAAATTGGATCACTGGGGAAAGTCCTGACTTACGGTGCCCAAGAGCAACCTGGTTAACAGCCTGGTGGGACTCTGCTGAAGATGACCAATTGACTCAACTGCTACTATTAACTGCTACACTCCATGGCTTTTTTCATCGTCATCGGCTGTCCTCGTAAATTGTAAGTATTGTCTTCTGGAAGTAGGACTTTGGAAATATGAGGAGCCTTGGAAAGGGAGCATCTGCCCTCTCAGCTGCTCTGATCCAAATACTTTGAGCTCCTATCTGATGTTTGCATTTTTCACTTGCAATTCCACATCAAGCCACTAGGGCTGTCGAGAATAACTGAGGTTTCTCCAGCACGTACATGATGGTTTTTGAGGGTTTGAGGGACAGGACAGCTTCGTGCGAATCAAGGACATGACTGCCGTTTGTTATGGCTGCTTTATTAATGGGCCACTTGGCTGAACTTGCCCCTGGGGCTAAATGCTATTAGCCCCCCTTGTCAGGAAATTGGTAAGTACGTCCTAGCCGCACCATAGGATTTTCCTTTTATAGATCTGTAGGGTTTAATCCGCCCTTGCAGTAGCTTGGGGGGGGGGGGGGTATTAATCATCATTTAAAAACTTCTCAGGTTCTTTTAACCAGAAAGTAAATGTGTCGAAATGGGGTCAGCGGGTCCAGCTCACGAATTGTACGCCTTTGGACTAATCCAATCTTTTTTTGCATAACATTATGCACGAGGGCCAGAGTTCTTTCACTTCATGGATTTCGAAAACCGAGCGACGTTAAGCAAACTGAAGGTTTGGAACAAAAATAAATTAAACTGCAGCTCTGTCCAGGGAATATCAGTGAAGAGCGTAGAATGACTTGGACTTGGAGGAATCGGCAGAACTAAGATGAGATTAACCAGCGCTGGAGACTTCACTGAAGCAGATAATGGATGGCAAGCTTTGTTGTTTTTTTTTATATATATATATATTTTAAATTTTTTTTCTACATTTCAATCACGTTTTAAGATATTAATACGATCAAATGTGATTTGCTTCAATGAGTAAATAATATCCGAGTCAAGTAGTGAACGATGACATGATGCAAGAGAGAGAAATCTCCCTGGACCACCCGCCAAAAAAAAACACATCTTCTAGAGGATCCGTCGCTTTCGTACATGATTGCATTATTCAAAAATAACAATTAATAAAGCTAGAAATATTGGGGGGGGGTTAAGCGTTCAAAACATTTAATTTATTAGAAAAGTTTAAAAGTTTCCGGTACGTAAGAAAGGTGCTGTTCCGTGAACACATTAATCGCACTCTCTAGTATGTTGAAGGGACAGTTTAATGTTCTGGGCAGCCTTGCCCAAAAAATAAAAACATATTATAGTGCTCTGTGAATCCTTTAATATGCATTTTTTAAAAAAAAAAAATTTGCCCTTTGGAGAAGCTGCAGCTCCAGAGCTGTAGAAGAACACCTCCTTTTGTGGTCTAAAGATTGGTTCCTCTGATAGCTGGAGGGGCCCTTTTATTTCTTATTTAACCCCTTAAGGACAATGGGCAGTCCCTAAACCCATTGAAAATAATGCATTTTGAGCCCGTAATGACACGGGCTTTGTCATTAAGGGGTTAATTATTTGTTCTGATGAATTAGTCACAGAAAACATGAACCTAAGCCCCCCCCCGCCAAATACATCCCAGCATTCACATAAGGTGCCTAAAGAGTCTACTGGAAAGCTCACAGGAACAGCCATAGGACTATACTTCATTTAACCAATGACGTCCCAGGGTTGACTACCTGAAGCTCTCCATCTTCTGGGAGCGTGGCTTTGTGTGGGGCTAGCCAGATGTGGAGGGTAGGGCTAGCTGCAGAAAGGAATAAGGCCAGCTCTAAACTGTCTCTAGTGAGTGAGCGTGAGCGACCACCACTAACCTTCCCAGAGAAAGAGGAGAGTGACCCCGAGACCCGGGGGAACCAGCGCTTCACCCGAAGAATCCGAGTCAAACCTGGAGAATTGCCAATAACTCAACCGGTCTATGCAGGAACCAAGCTTTTCAATATATATAAATGATACTTTTAATTTTTTTATATATATTTTAACCAATTCAATGCCATTGAAGAGCCGGAAATTTACCGGCCTTAGTTGTGAAATCATCAGTAAGCATTTCAATGATGTCATCTCTTCTTCTGCCAGGGTCATCCTCCACTAAATGAGCTGTGAACGGAACATTTTCTTACAGAAATCCACCGGTTATCACAGCCAACCTACCGGCTCTCCAGAAGCAATTAAAACGGACATGATTCATCAAACTCTCCAGATAAAAGAGAGATAATTAGATTCAAATGGTTTCGGCAATAGCTGTGCACTCAAGTTATTAGAAGCCGCGCTGAATATTGTTTATTATTTAGTCATTTCCACATTACTTTTACCATTTAGTAACAGCTTAGTAACCAAAGTAGTCATTCTTTTCTTGTTTTATGCCAACGGGGGGGAAAAAATGCATACAATTAAAGATGCGTCAAATTCTTCTTAATTCTTTTCACTTCTAATCGTGGTAATTGTTTCGTGAAAGATTTCACGGACAGAGCGCTGAATTATGCAAAGGATGAATAAAATAATAACAATAATAATAATTAAAAAAAACATGAATGTCGATTAATCACCATTTTTCTTCTATGGCAGACAGACTAGCATCCTCATGTCCTGACTCCATTTATTATTTATATTTGATTTCAATATAATATCTGTCAGCTAGGAAATATTAGTAAAGATAAAAAGAAATATTGATCATATTATTATTATTTAACCCCTTCAAGACCGGGACGTACCTGGTACTTCCTGGTCAAAGGTCACCGGCAGACCAGGGTTGTACCAGGTACGTCATCGATGATGTCGCGATCCAGCTTCGCTATGAACGCTGGGATCGCGAGGGATCCGTAGCAGCCACTCCCCCTCAGTTCCATGCACGTGATCGCTTTGCAGCGAATCACGAGCACGGACTTTAAATATTTACAAAAAACCCGCGGTCTTCAAGGGAAGACGCAGTTTGCCAACGTCGGTCCTGAAGGGGTTAAATAATAATTATATTGCTTCGACTGTATTTGAGTGCAAGAGAGAAAGAGACATATGTTGTGATCAGGGATGTCTCATGGCAAGGGACCTGATGAAATGGCCCAGAAGTTCTGGGTATGGCTTATTCAGCTTTCAGGGTGGCCTTTTCACATCTAAACTGGGGGAGAGAAGTTAAACTCCGCCTACTGTCCACCCAGTTTCAGCCCATTTGCTCTCACAATCATAGATAGTCATGCCCCCTAGGAACCTCAGAAACTGTACCTTAGGTTTCCATGGAGATGACCTCTCCAAGTCCATATGGTGCTGAGGCTGGAACCAGGCAGTATGAGTAGGCCTCAGAGGATTTGTTTAACCCCTTAATGACAAAGCCCGTAATGCATTGTTACAAAGCCTCAAAATGAATTGTTTTCAATGGGTTTAGGGACCGCCGATTGTCCTTAAGGGGTTAAAATGGCAGAAATTAAAAAGATAAGTGGGTAGAACTTCTAAGGTCAGCTCTTGCTTGGCCTACCTGTTGGAGACGCATCCACCACTGATTGGTACATCCGCCCCACCTAACCAATCGATATTCAGGACTTAACCCTTTCATTGGCAGCAAAAATAATACCATTAGGTCCACAGCTAGCCCACCCATTTTATCGGTGTACCAACACATTCGATACAATGGCGGAAATGGTTTCCAATAAGATACACATGGGCCATTGCCAGAGAACAAATGTAGAAATATATTTATATACGTGTTTCATTAATCGTACTTTTTTTTTTCTCTCTCTTTCAGTCCGGCGATTTTAGTTATATTTTTTTTGTCAGGTTAAATAAATGAACGTCTTTTGTTTGGATCCCCCGAGACTTTCTCTTGGTTTGCTAGACTTTAACTATGATTTCTTGTTTTCACTGCACTCTGCACTTTAGTTCTTCTGGGGCTTCCGAACGCCATTATTTTATCCGAGAGGAAGCAGAACACCTGAAGCAGATGATTAATGCAAAGGCAGGTTAGGGTTGCCTGTCTGCAGCTTCTCTTAGAAGATGTCACACGGCGGAGAGCGCGCAGCAGAAAATCTATTAGCCCGAATTTGTCAGGCTCTGAACATCCCGACGACGGGCGCTGAAAGTCAATTATACATTTTCAGAAGTTCAGGGTTTATTTGCTTTCACCGCTTGATACGCGCTAATTAGGCGAGTTGAAAAGTAAAAAAAAAAAACCCTGCAATTATAAAAAAAAAGATGAATTGCTTAATCTTAATATGTTTTATTATTAATGGAATGGCTGACAGTAGTCGAGCGCGGCTCTTCCGGAAGGAGATTCTGCTAAAGCCTTATGTGTAAGATAAAGCTATGCGGCACCGTGTAAGGGTTAATCTGCGCTGCTTCATGTATCATGTACTTATTGTTATCTCAATCACGGTGTGGATCTGTCACTTTTTACCAAATCCTACATTTCAACAGCTCTATACACTAGACACGTGTATTGGGGTTTACATATTAACCCCTTCATGACAAAGCCCATACATGTCATGGCTCACAATGCATTGTTTTTAATGGGTTTAAGGACAGCCCATTGTCCTAAAGGGGTTAAAACAAGCACTATTTATGTGATTCTCATGGGAGCAGCTATTTTGTTTACTTCCTGCTCATGTGATTTGTATGCTTTTTCCTTCCCAATGAGTTATTTCTCCCCTATTTTAACCCCTTAATGACATTGTTTTCAATGGGTTTAGGGACCGCCCATTGTCCTTAAAGGGTTAAAGCTGTTGGTTGTTGTTGATTGGGTCAGGCAGGCTTTGGGAAGACTAGGGAGAGAACTTCTGGGCAGACATGTAGAATTTGACGGCAGATAAGGACCATCCGCATACCTGGGGACTTTTAAATGTAAAATAATTATTATTATGCTATGGTTTAAGAAATAACATGAAATACCTACACAGTCTTGTTAGACGAGATTAATACAATATACTAAATTAAACGTCTAAACCACTGTACATGAACAGAGAAGTTTCATTTGGGTATAAAAGTTGTTGTTTGTGAGATATTTTAAACAAACAAAATGGAGGAAAGGCAATGTATTGGTTAATTAATTGATTTACATTCTGAAGAGGGGGTGTGCAGATGATGAAGCCTTGGGCAGGCGAAACGCGTTGACTGCCTCGTATTTACCTACGTATGATCCTCTGCTATTTGAGAGGTTAACTCTCTCAACCTGGGCGACTCTTGGAGATCAGAACATGTAGATCCAGTGAGTTTTCTTGCTTTTTCTGCTTCAGGTAACAAAAACGTACTTAGCCCCCAACTGCTAGGTACCGTTATGACAATATAAATATGCCAGCATAAAGAAAAAAAAAAAGCAGTGGGAGTTCACCTTTAAAAATGCAGTCTTCTGTGGGGTACGTCACGGCGGTGGGCATTTACAGTCTATGATTATTGAAACCTTTTAAAAGCGCTGTGATGTTGACGGCTGAAATACCACATGAAAGAATATGTCACAGAAAAAAAAAAAAA
>VKOC01026330.1:0-30818 GCA_009364415.1 Spea multiplicata
GTATTTAGGGTTAATTTCAGGGGCCGTTATGATTAATGGGGTCTTTACGGTTAATTTCAGGGGCAGTTATGGTTGATGGGGTATAAGGGTTAATTTTATGCTGATGACTGAGGGTTAATTTAATTAATTTAATAAAGTTAACTGTAGGTGCACTTATAGGTAAAGGGGGGCAAACTCAGGGGAATCTAAATCCTGGGGGCAGTGTGAACATTATTAATGTATTTATTTATAAAAGTATGGTATCAGTAATATTCTCTGAATGATTCGAATCTCTGTAAGATTCGGATCCTTGTAAGATCCGGATCCCTGTAAGATTCTAACCATTTGAATCATTCGGCTCTACGGATCATTCGACTCTTCGGATCATTCGACTCGTTGAACGACTCTGACTCTATGAGTCATCGTTCCTGTGTGAATTAATGAGCTGTAACCTGACCCCAGAGTCTGTGTCTGAGTGCTCTGCAGATGACTCACAGCTCTAGGATCAGGTTACAGCTGCATGATTCACAGACTGAACCGCTACAAATGAATCGTTCAGTCTAGTGAATCGATTCATCCGGATTACTAAAAAGAACCGGATCAAATGAACGATTCGTTCATGATCTGGACATCACTATTACAGACACAGACAGCACGGTGGTGAGTGTGACCTTACTGCAGCCGCAGCCTGCAGGACTGGTTGGGGAGATCACGGATTTCCCTAACCATTCCTGCAGGCTGCAGCGGCCGATCGGGCAGCTGTGAGCACCCTCACAGCTGCACCCGAGTGCACTCACCCTGGGGGGGATTTGTATATTGTCGGTCCCCCCCGCATGATTTCCTGGGGGGGATCGGTCCCCCCCCGGTTCCTACGCCCGTGGTTCTCTGGCTTGAATCAGCAGACCTTCTCCCAAAGCTCTCTGGGATGGCCATGACATTTCTGCTGCCATGACACAGGTTTATACAAGGAGTATACATAGCTGACGGTAGCCTGTAGGGGAGCAAAAATAGCAGACCTGCCCCAAAGGGCCTACTTGAATAGCCATCTAGTTCACCTAATCTCTTTTGTTCCTGCCCCAAATTTGCTTGCAGTTGCAACTGGCCAAGCTGGCTGTCCTGTGTTGTCTGTAAAATTGCATGCAGGGCCAGTCTGGATGCTATTTTAGGTATACCTGGGGGTAAAGCTCCCAGGCAGTCCCTCGCTAGTTTCCTAATGTATACAGCTCTGTAAGTAAGACACATTTTTTCCATGTGACTTCCCCCTTCAAACATAAGTGCTGAATACAGTCCATTACAAAATATGCTGACTTTATAATATTAGTGTGAATACATCAAATATACAAAACTAGCAATGCCAATCTATGTTATAGTCTTACACTCATTTTGTAAAGCCATGAAATTCTGTCATTTTTATAAAGCTCTGGCCACTTGATTTACCTGTGACCTTTACAGAAGGCAGAATAGATTAAAATAGAGAGCCTTGGAAACACATGCCTTGCTTTCCCCACCTATGACTCAGTCATCAAGCTGTCCTGATGACGTGCACCCAGCTTCTCTGTCACTGGCTGTCCAGTTCTCCTGTTTGCAGCTGCTCATCTCACTGGTAATTGAAATATTTTATTTACTGTTTGATAGAAGTTACCTTGCATGTAGCTCCTGCTGCACACAGTTACAGTGTTCCTTGTTTCTGACCTGTAAGGAAAATATTAATTTAACTTGACATACACCAGCTGTGGTAAGTTTCCCCCCCTGATGTATACTGTTACAGATATCTCTTGTTTACAAGTCTCCCTGTCCTCCTTTTTTTCTGCTATGGATGACTGTTGGCTAAATTGTTAATTCTTTTTTTTAAAGGTATTGTTTTGTTTATTATTATTATTATTATGCACTGAAGATCACTCTTTTGTTGCCTTGGGTTGTAGTAAAAGATGACAACCATTTCCCATAGCTGTGATATGCTAATTGGATGTGTTTTGTAACCCTCATGTGTGGCTTCAATTCTTTCGTTCACCACTGTTTTAGAGAAAGGAAAATCACCATCACTTTTGTTTAGCTGTGGACAAATATTCCACCTGTTGAAAGTTTTCATTTAATAATAACAATTGAGGTAAGGTGTTGAAATCTGTTTGCTATTTGTTAAAAAAATCCGATCTCCAGTAGAGTGTAAGCTTAATGTCACAGAGAGACATGATTTTGTGTTGTTTTTTTACTGACACCAAATGTATACTTAACAGTTGTGGACATCAGTGTTGCTTTAGGAATACAAAACAAAATGTGTGTTTTATTACCTTTGTTCTTTAGCTGAGATTACCCCCCCCCTAAAAAAATAAACACTTAAGGAGAAGCCGCAGCTCCAGTTATGCAGTGCAATGTTTATGCAAGTATAGGCTTCTTGAAGCTAGTCATTGTAAAGAAAGCACTCCCATAGAATTTGATGGGAGGGAACGTGCACACAGGGCTTCATTAGACCCCCCTTGGAACTCTTGTGTTAGATGGCAGTAAGTATAGCAGGCATGCGCACTGGTAAACTGGAGATGTATTCACAATAACACAAATACTTCGGGGAAAGACAGAAAATGCATAGGCTGAGGGATTTCGATGAATCATCCATGCACTTCCAAGTGAGAAAAAAATAGGTTTATTTAAAGGGAACATGGCCATCACAAAGTGCTCGTGATGGTTGATGCTCGTGATGGAGTTCTTATAAGCTATCAAATATGGTATTAAAAATCCATATGACACGTTCACATAGTTCACACCTATTTTCAGGTGGTGGGCCCCAATGCTAAATAGAGCCAAAGCAACCACTTAAAATACTTATACCAAAAAGACTTTTCTTTACCAATTTACCTTAACACAGGTTTAATAGATTGCAGGTCTCTTAGGTCTAAGATAGCCAGAGACTGAGTTGGTTAACTTGGGAGATCAGGCGCTTCCAGAAAGCCCAGTGTTAGTTACCACTGCGCAAAGTTAAGTGTAGACCATAACATTTGCTTTTTTATTTAATGTATGTAATTAAAGGTAGAAAGTTGTAAGGTTTACTTTCATAAACAATATTCATAACTAAATGCATTGAGTACATTTATGTGCATGCAGATATGCACAGATATGCACAGATATGCAACCCCATGCATTCATACAGGGCCACATGCATTGAAACATAATTTGACCACAGATAAAAATAATTCAGCCCATCTCGTCTGCCCATTTTTTCTGATGTAAAGAGTTTAATCAGTCCTTAGTATCATCTTCAGGATAGCTTTATGCCTATCCCATGCATGTTTATTTAGACAATGAGACATGCAACCATGTGGAGGTAGAATCAGTAATAGTAGATGAAACGTATTTGATATTACTGTGATAGTTTCTAATGCAGAACAACACATGTGAGTCCTACAAACTGCGGAACAGAGCTCTGCAACCCCCCTCCGCTCACTTTGAAATTGTGTCACAGTCAAACAGCCACTGTACCTAGGTATGGCGCAGCTAATACATCTGCTTTAGAGTGCATCCCTGGTAGGGACTAAGGTCCTTCTGTAACAATGGGCCCATTGCATTAAGCAGGCCTGCGATTGAGTACTGTTTCTAGATCGAGAATATAGATACTCAGTTTTTACTCATGTCCTCTTTGTTGCTACTTCATTGTGGTAATGAATAAATTGCCTTCTATGCAATAAGGGTGGCGTTTCCAGACAGTTAAGATGATCATTTCAAGAATGGCTGCTTTTTTATGATTGCTTAAGCAAAACTATTTATATTTTTCTGTGGGGAAGATGAAGTAGTTAATTATATAGTAGCACCACCTGTGGATTGGATAGCTCCTGGAAATGCTCTATTAATGCATATAAGCGCAGTCAGTAATGTTCCTGTTGACAAAACTGCACTCTCTAGCATGTTAAGTAAATAAACCTTTGCAATGGTAATTTTATCCTTTGTTCCGGATGTTTAACCACATAAAACACCACTGAAGCTTTTTCAGTTTCTATGGCAACCACCTATCATTGTATAATTTTGTGTCGCTGAACAATTAGCCATTCCGTGAAATTTGTACACTTTAGAAAAGCAAACAGTGTTGGTGAAAGAACGCTTTTAAGGGTTTCTGAAAAAGGCTGGAGATGAATCAAATGAGAAAAAATAAAGGTGGTGATGTATAAATGAATATAGGGGGTATAAGGCATTTCTGGGGGGCAGAGTGGCATATAGGGGCTTGATAAGGCATAATCTGGGGGCAGAGTAGGCAAGCCGTAGCAGATGTCGATAACCGTAGGGGAATGTTTGGCAAGTAAAAGGATTAAAGAAACAAAACAAATTTTTTTTCTCAATTATAGGTTTTTTTATTAAATCATAAAAATAGTTTACATGTGTAACATGTGTTTACATAGTAAAACTTTTTTATTATAGGCTTTTTCTTTTTTCTAAATTAATAGTCAAATTTTGGGGGGTCGTCTTATTATTGTGAATAATATAAATGTACATTTAAAAATATAAAATGCATTTTTAACTAAACAATAAAATAACTTGATTTTCAGCTTGTAGACACCTTGCAGTTTCATAAATCTATAGACAGTAATTCTAGCCTGCTTTTGTGAAAGTGAGTCTAAATGCACCTTACTTACTAGAGATAAAAAGCATATATTAATATCATGGAAAGTACTTCAGATGCTCACATTCCTGCTGTGTAATGCTGATCTTCACCACAAAGCTAATATTTGATATACAAAACTCTATCTGATGTTCTGTGCACACTTGAAATATTTGTGTTGAATTAAGTTTACACAAGTCTATCAAGCATGGAGCTGAGCAATGTTTACAGGTGTGGTTAACAAACTGTTACACCTGAACAAGGATAACTGAAATGTCTCCTCAACATAATGTGCAAATTCACATCCATATTAAAGAGGAACGCCTACCGAAATCTTCATTAATGTCCCATTAAAAGGAGTTTTCAAAAATATTGTGCTGTGTTTTATAACAGTTCCAGTATTTCCATAATATTACATTTTCAGATAGTGGCACAGTGTTCTGTTTCCTTAGCTCGATGTTTTATACAAACACAATGACTCCTTGTGGTAAAGAAAAGAATGGTCTCAATATATAGACAATGTTGAGATAAAGTATGGCTCACTTCTGTATTCTATTACCCATAATATCCCATGACTGACTACAATGGCAGCCTCCAGGTCTGCAGATAAAGGTAGTTCATTAGAAGAAAATGAAAAAGAAACAACTTTTCTTCAATTTTAAACTACATCACTTTTTTCACAGGATTTCACCTTTTAAAAATTGTCAAGCTCATTTTTAACAAAATATTCAATTTAAAATTAAGTTGTTTTTATAGTTATTTTTACTGTGAGTGCCCTGCAAATACAGGGAAATACAATCAAGATCCTGTCTCAGGGTTAAAAATGGTCGCTGTAGAGCCACTTCTGTTGATTTCTATACAGCTTACCTGTGGAAGCAAATGAAATAGATAACCCTCTTTACGTTGTGCACCTTATTGTCTTTTCAGGGCTTTCAAAAGAAACATTGTTGTCTTTGATCCCAGTACCTCACATGGGGTTTGTGCAAAGCATTTATTTCTAAAGAAACCTGTTGTTCTATTACCATTGTGATAAAACGTTTCTACCTTGTAATGGACACATCTGTAAATTAACTCCTTCCTTGCTCTAGATCAATTGTATCATTGACAGACTTAAGAATGAGACCTTGTTGTACCCGTTGGCCCATACACTCTCTCAAACAAATGTTTCCCATGCCCCAGCCATCTCACTTATCACTTATCGTCACATACCTCTAATTCCAACATACGGTACATAATAAGTGAGACATTCTGCAAAAATTTCAAATATGTATGATAAGGTTTTTATACTGCTAGTTTTATTATCCTGAGCCAAGTCACATCGCCTGTCAGGGGCATTAAGCGTATTTTGATAAATACCTATATGCTAGAAATGTCTATAAAAGACACTTTCAAACTTTTTTAATGTTAAATCACGCTACAAAAGATTTAAGAATAATTTAATTACATCTTGTATTGATGTTCCATTAATTCTCATGTACATTAAATGAGTATGTTTATATAACTTGTTGTATTTAATGTAATTTACTTTTTCAGTCATATCAATATTTAAAAATATACCTCCTTGGATAACGTGTTTTACTACATCACCAATTTGATGGTTCCACTGTGAACGTTAACAAAATTTTCTCACTAAATAGTGAGCTAAACACTTCAGCTCCTGTGCCATGCATGTTGGTATTCCCTCGCTGTATTATCACATCAGCTGGAACAATGTTCAGCTTATCTACCGCCCTGTAAGTGAAGTACAATAGTGAATAAACCATCTTTAGTGCCAGTTCTGTACTGCAGTGTTTAAGGGACAGATCCTTGGGTTAGTACTGGATTGCAAAAATTGTAATAAGATTTGACTTTTGCAGAAACAAAACCATAATTACTGTGCCATTTCTTGAAGAGAGAGTTAAAATCATTTTATTCATGCAGAATAACATTTAATTGAGCAAGGCAGTAACAGAAGCAAAATTTCCTGAAACTTCACAGTGGGTTTTGCTCACCAGCTAGAATTGGAAAACAATATAGTATTTTTTAACAATATGATTTTTTAATGTGAATATATATATTGTTTTAGTGCTTTTTTAGGACAGATTAATGAAAATTCAACGACATAGTGTCCCCAATTCTTCATTTGATATTTGCAGTTTAATTATTATCCTTGTCATATTTTATTTGCGATTGTAATCAAGGTTTAAATGGCCGTCAAAAGGCTTGAATGTCAAATATGCATAACCAGTTCCACTCCACCCCCACAACAATATTAGACTGTTCTCATACATGTTGTGGGGAAGCAGTGAGGGGTTACAATCCTTGATCCACAGATCTTATTTCCTTCTTGATAGCCCATAAGAGTGAATGGGTGCTGAGCCACATTGTATGTTATCAAAGGCATAGCACAATAGACTTTTACTTTGGTCCTGTGACTTGATTGAGTTTATTTAAAGTCAAGAGAACACAACATCGACAGCTTCATCAAGTATGTACAGGCATAATGTGTATACAGTCATTAATACCTATTAAAAAACATACCCAGTAGACATATATAAGTACTGTACCGTGTCACACGTAGCACAAACAATCTTTTATACATTGGTGTGAAATGTTTTATAGTCATCTCAACAGTGAAAAATAGTAAAAGTTCCGGGGGTGTAAATACTGTGGTGTTATGGCAGGAATGATACCTGAGGCTAGGGAGGAGATAGGGAAGAAGTTATGCAGTGTCCAACTTCAGCAGAAATGTATATGTGCATGGGCTGAACTCATTTTTCAATGAGAGAAAATATACACCATAACTCCCATCATTATATAGCAAGCCAGACGCAGATGGTGCTGCAACTTGACTCCTATCACTATCTACTAAGCCAGATATTTATGGTAGTACAGCATAACTCCCATCATCATTGTTTTCATTTTTGCATTTTGTTGCTTTTTTATTCTTACTCACACTCACTCACTCTCAGACTCCCTCATTCTCTCACTCGCCGAGAAAGAGAGATGCAGAAAAGCTTCTCTTTCTCTCCAAGTCCATCTTCATTATTCTGCCTTCTCAGAGTGCTTCTGCAAAGGAGAGGAACTACGGTGACAGCTTCTCCCCCATTCCTCCACCCCGTGCACTCTATGCACTCACCTATGCATGCCTCTGGTTGGATGTGCAGTTACCTTTGCAGATCATATGAGGGTCGCACCTTAAAGTTTAACGGCCGCATTTGGCCCACAGGCCACATTTTTGACACCCCTGCTTTAGAGAATATGGGAGGAGTGAGACGCAGATGACCCAGGAAGCCCCTTGAACTATGAATGCATACTATTCTCTAGAATACCCTTTTGCATTTGCAAGGGAGACACCACGAATATTTAAAGGGACCTCTCCACTATCATATGAATTAGTAGTGCATGTGATGGCTGGAGCGTCACTTTAAATTTATATCAGTGGTATTATGATAACAGCCAATGTTAAAATTTAACCATTTAATCTGGTTAAATCAAACAATGAGCAGAAAAAAAACTTTATTCTCTACAATATGACTCAACAAAGCCCAGGAGCTGGCTCCCCATGAAGACTGGGAAATTGTGCTTTGATCACTTGCAGTGATTAGTGAACCAGGTGGCTCGTACTCAGGAGCTGCAGAAATGCAAGTGTAGAAAGCACTTAGAGGTTTAAGGTTACTGGCAGTTTGGTGCCAGTTCTAACTTTATAATATTAGTTGAAGAAATTGTAATAGGAAGTTGATGCATGCGTTCTCTATGGGGTGTCAACATCAAATGACACTGTGCAAGAAAAAGCAAACACAAGTGAGATTATGGTTGTATAATTCAAAGATTTTACTATTATCATGACGTAAAGTTATGATTTTATTAATGACACGGAGGCGAGTATTATGCAATCTCTTTCTTTATTACTCCCTCAGCAGCAAAGAATGAGGGCAAAAAACTTTGACTGAAAGAGTTAACCAAATCCAACCAACAAACATGAATCTGCCTAGAGATAGGCCAACCAATGAACAGGTCTCTTCAGCATCAAAGGGAGTGCAATCCTGCAGAACTTCCTCTTTCTTTGCAGAACCAGGCGAACCGAATCAAGGAACAGAAGAACAGGACATCAAACTCCAATCCATCTTAAAGCACTGGCAACCAAACCATGCAGAGAAGATCAAACTAGAAAAAGAAGAAAAGAGGTAACGGTAGCGACTATGTAATGCAGCATACCAAATGAGGTCATAAATCACAGATATCGCATATAGATAGATAGATATGAAATATATCAAAATGAATACAAACGTAACCATCCTTACCGTAAACCAAAAGGAAACATTTCTCACGTCCCATGGGAGGGAAAAAAGAAAGGGAGGGAATAATACTCGCCTCCGTGTCATTAATAAAATCATAACTTTACGTCATGATAATAGTAAAATCTTTGAATTTTATTAATGACCCGGAGGCTCCTATTATGCAATTTCAAAGCTGATCCACCAGACGTGTAGAGAAATGTTGAACAGGATGAAGGTAGAATTCTTTAAAGGTGGAATTTGAGGACCAATCAGCCGCCTTGAGAATATCTTCCATACGGCAACCAATAGAAGATGCTTTGGGCGCCGAGGCACCACGAACCGAGTGAGGGGAGAAAATGGACATATCAATGCCTGCCAGCTGAAGTATCCTATTAAGCCATCTGGAAAGAGTAGAAGTAGAAACAGGGCGATGCGGAAGTTTGAAAGAGATGAACAAAGGAGGAGATGAGGGATCCCGTAGGGACTGAGTGCGAAGCTCATATTCTCTGAGACAAAGAACAGGGCATAAAAAAGGTCGATGAGGAAAAGCTGGGTAAAAGACAGACTTAATGTTGGTCTTCGTTCTCCTAGAAATATCGAATAAGACTCCATCAGGTCTATAAACTTTAGCAAAGAAGTCTAAAGCCCTGACATCCGAAACTCGCTTACAAGATAATACACAGAAAAGGAGCAAGAGCTTAGCGGACAACTGCTTAAGCGAAAGGGCCTGATCGGGAGGCCAGTTCTCCAAAAAACGTAGGACGACATCAACATCCCATGTGGAAGAATAGCGGGGTAAAGGGGGTCTGGACAAGCGAATACCCCGAAGGAGACGACAGATCAACGGATGCTGACCAATTGGAACCCCGTCCAGGTGAACATGCCCTGCCGAAATAGCAGAACGGTAGAAATTTACCGTACGAAAGGCCTTCTGATTTTCAAACAGATCAGTAAGAAACGATAAAACCGAACTCAAAGGGGCAGAAACGGGATCCAATGATCTGTCCAGGCACCAGCGAGACCAGGAACGCCAGGCTGAAGAATAGGCTCGCCTAGTCCCTGGAGCCCAAGCATCGGCCAGGAGGAGGAGAGTCTGTTGTGAAACTCCCTCGACAGACCAGGGACCCCTGAAATGTACCATGCCATCAGCTGGAGCTTGCCCTGAAGAACCAGGTCGTGAGGACGAAGATCCGGGTCGAGCAGGAGATCCTGAAAGAGAGGAAGGATCCTGGGGAAGTCCACCGACGTTTCTAGAAGTCTGGGAAACCAAGGTTGGGACCTCCACAGTGGCGTCACCAGCACTAATGATGTCCGAAAACGAAGCATCTGCAAAATCGTCCTGGCAATCATATTGAATGGAGGGAACGCATAAAGCAGAGCCTGAGGCCATTGTTGAAGAAAAGCGTCTGTGGCCAACGCGTCGGGATCCGGTCTCCAGCTGAAGAACCTCGGCAGTTGGGTGTTGAGACGAGACGCGAATAAATCCAGGACCATCGGTCCCCACAGACGTTGAAGCTTGAGGAAGACGGATGGATGAAGACGCCAGTCCCCGGAGTCCCTGAGGAAGCGCGAATTCCAATCCGCCGTGTAGTTGGATAGGCTGGGAATATGAACAGCAGTGACGGAAATCCCGTGAAGAAGGCAGTATCTCCAAAAATCCCTGGCGAGACAAGCTAGCGTCTTGGATTTCGTGCCACCCAGGTGATTGATATAATGTACTGCTGCTACGTTGTCCATCTTGAGTAGAATGGAGCAAGAGGCTCCAGTGGGAGCAAGACTGCGGATGGCAAAAGATCCTGCCAAGAGTTCTAGGCAGTTGATATGAAGGAAAGACTCCTCTGTGGACCATCTGCCACCTGTAGATACGGTCCCGCAATGCGGCATCCGATTCTATGGACACCTCCGGAACGGTGCCAAAAATGGCCCTGCCGTTCCATGCCTCCATGTGGGACAACCACCAGGTCAGCTCGTCTCTGGATTCTTCGTCGAGAGATATGCAAGTTTCGTAAGAACGAGTAGAAGAGAGCGTGGAATTTCTTAGCCTTTGAAGAGCTCTGTAGTGAAGGGGGCCCGGGAATATGGCCTTGATGGAGGAGGATAATAGACCTATCATCCTTGCGACCTGACGAATGGTGATGACCTCGAGGCGAAGCAATTTCCTGATTTCCTTCTTGATCGCCACAATCTTCGGCTGAGGAAGGCAAAGAGACTGATGAACGGAGTCTACCTGGAATCCCAGAAATTCGATGGATTGAGAAGGAGTAAGACAGGACTTGTCCCAATTGATCAAGAAACCGAGCGACTGAAGGAGATGTAGAGTCCAGTCGAGGTGAGTTTGCAGGAGCAGAGGAGACTGAGCCATGAGGAGCATGTCGTCCAGGTAAATGATTAGACGAACACCTCGGGAACGAAGAAACGCCACCACCGGTTTCATGACCTTGGTCAAGCACCACGGGGCTGATGAGAGGCCGAATGGCAGGCACGTAAATCTCCATTTCCGATCCTCCCAAAGGAACTGCAAAAGATCCTGATGTTCCAGAGCGATAGGAATGGTGAAATAGGCGTCCTGAAGGTCTAGCTTCACCATCCAGTCCTCCGGCAACAGCAAGTCCCTGAGGCAGTGAATACCCTCCATTTTGAAATGACGGTATGCGACAAACACGTTGAGAGGTCGCAGATTGATGACCGGAAGGACGCCTCCTCCCTTCTTTGGTACGAGGAAGAGAGTACCGACAACCTGGAGTGTCCCTGGGGATGCTGAGAATGGCACCTTTTTCCGAAAGAGATTGAATTTCTTGAGAAATCAGGAGAGTTTGAGGAAATTGAAATTGAGCTGTGAGAGGAATGCGAGTCTGGAGAGGCAAAGCCGTAAGTTCTATCTGGTAACCCCTGATAGTGTCTAATACCCATGCGTCGGAAGTAATGTAAGCCCAGGCCTCATAAAAATGAGCTAGACGACCACCCACTTGAGGAGGAGAAGAAGGGAACAATGTACTTACCGTAAGGACGTCTGGAAGCGGTGAATCCCCGGGAACCTCGAGAGGGGGCAGGTCTCCCCCGTGATGGGAAGAAGGGAGTTGGACGCTGCTCGGCAAAGGCTTGGTGCTGTGTGAAGGAGCCTCTGTAGGTTCCGTGAAACCTGGTACCACGGCCGAACGAACGGCCCCTGCTTCGTCCAGCCCCTGCGAAAACCTTAGGGGCAAAAACCCGCTTCATGGAGGATTGAGCCTTGTCTAAGGCTGTAAAGGTTTTAGCAAATGAGCCAACATCCTTAAAGGAATCTCCAAATAAGAGGCCGTTAGCTGCCTGGCCAGGTTCTTTAGTAGCCATGTTCACCGGTTTGGGCTCAATTTTGATTAAGATGGATTTGCGCCGTTCGGCACAGAGAGCCGAATTAGCATTGCCCGTCAAGCAGACCAGGCGCTGAAGCCAACCCAGGGCCTCGTCAAAATTGAAAGCAGCCGGGGAAGCCTTGCCAGCTTCTAATAATTCAAACAACCTAGTAACAGGACCAAGGGTATCCAAAAGCTTGTCCTGACAATTACGCAGGGAAAATTCCAAACCCTTCCTGGGTTTCCAGCCGGTCTTAGATAGGAACTGAATAATCTGAGGGTCAACCTCAGGAGTTTTGCAGACTCCATCCGGCACCAGTGGGCGAGGGCATTCGGCCCTAAGTTTGCGCCTAGTCTCCTTAGAGAGGGGTTTGCGCACTCGAAGTGCCAAGTACTGAGCAATGTGGGCAGGAGGGTCCCATTCAGCCGACCGTGGATGGCGTAAGTCATCAGGGTCAAAGAGGGGAGTACCCTGAGGGTCTTTGACACCAAAATCCTCCCCAACGGCCATAGGGGCCGAGTCTGCTTCCTCCCCAGGAGAGGAAAAAGAGGGCCCAGGGGAGTCCTCACCAGCAGACATATCCGATTCTCTATAGGAATCCAAATCCCCATCACTGTCGTCAGATGCTGACGAATCTGATTGAGCTTTAGCTCGTTTCCAATTTCTGGCCAGTGACTCTTTTGCGCGGTACACCAGCGCTCTCTGAGACAGGATTATAAACCTTGTCCATCCTGACAGATGTATGACTGTCACTCGGGGGTGATGAGATATGTTTAGATTTACGCAGGGCCTTCTTTCCTGAAGGCACTGGAGCTGTAACAGTAGTAACAGGGGGTGCAGCTAAAGGAGCCTGCAGCAAAGCCTGCTGAATAGAGTGGCTAATGGAATGGGACATAACACCCATAGCAGAGGATAGAGCCTTGGAAATAGAATGTGACATAGTGGCATCTAACATAGACTGAAAATCCTCTGAAGACAGAGGATGAGAGTCCTCAGGTTGATTGAGAATAGCTGCACCAGACTCCACTGAAGGAGCCAAAGTTTCCCTATGAGAATCCATACTGAGAAAACAGCTAAGCCCAGCAAGGAACAAAGAGAAAACTAAATAAAACTAAATAAAACGAAAGGTAAACAAAAACGAGGGTTTATTAACCCAAGAAACGCAGGGAGAAGAGCAGAAAGACTGGTAAGTCACCACACTGACGTCCGTAACCGCCAAAAGCCCGCGAAACCACGAGCTGGAGCTGTCAAAGATGACCGCCGCGTGCGCAAGTGCGCATGCGCGGCAGCCGAAGCTGCCGGCTGAAATAGCCGATAACGCGGCTAACAGCCGAAAGGAACCGAAATAAAGCGTCACCAAAAGAACACAAGAAGGATACGGGAAACGGCAGCAGGGAACACAGATAAAACTGAGGTAAAATAAAGGGGAATACCGACAAAACAGATGAAAAGAACGGCGGCAACGCAAAGAAATAAGTAAAAACAGGTAGGCAATAACCAAATAAATACAGACAGCAGAGAATGAATATATATAGCAAATTATAAAATAAATATGTAAAATATATAGACTAAGGAAGTCAAATATTGAGGAGAAAAAATACACTTAACTGTCCGATGAGGGAGCAGCAAAGAAAGAGGAAGTTCTGCAGGATTGCACTCCCTTTGATGCTGAAGAGACCTGTTCATTGGTTGGCCTATCTCTAGGCAGATTCATGTTTGTTGGTTGGATTTGGTTAACTCTTTCAGTCAAAGTTTTTTGCCCTCATTCTTTGCTGCTGAGGGAGTAATAAAGAAAGAGATTGCATAATAGGAGCCTCCGGGTCATTAATAAAATTTATATTTTCATTTTTTAGCCAGCAGCTGTTGCTATAGCTGATTAATCCCCACAGAAAGCCTACTCATTTTTTTACTACAATAAGTTGCTTACTTTGTTTAAAAATAATTTACTATTTAATGTATTTATCACATATTTATTATATCGTATATCGCTAGTCTGTTAATATTGCTTTAGTCCAGGCGTCAAGGTTTTTATTTTGAGCAGACTTAGTGTTTACCCCGAATCACGACCAGGTTACAGGGTCTGGATCCGCGCTGCAGAATCAGCGCCCTCTGGAGGAGAGAGGACGTACTGCCACCAGGCACGAACACCACCAGGAATAATGAAAAGGTGGAACTCAGGAACAAAAAATAAAATAAAAAATAATAACAGTATCCAAGGGGTCAGGCAAAAGAGTAGTCGGGGTCACAAGCAAAGGTCAGAGCAGGCAGCGAAACAACGGAGGTCAGGAACAAGCAGGAGTCAAAACCGGAAAGCTAAATCAGGGTATAACGCTAGTGAAAGGCAAAAAGGCACTAACACAGGCAAAGGTGTAGTGCCAAATGAGGGTTAAAATATCCCTCCAACGATATGGATCCTCCTACCCTCCTAATTAGGGGGAGGAGGAAAAAGAATATATGTCGCTTTAAGAGCGACATGAATATTCATTAGATGAGCGAACGGCTCTCACGATGCAGAGGCGCGCGCCCCGGAATGATCCCGTGAACACGCCGGGGGCGCGCGTCTCGCAGGAGAATGGACCCGGCGGCAGCTCACCGCGACGGCACGAGCAGGGAGCCGACCGCGCGGGCTGCGTCTCGGCGTCCCTGCCGGCAGCACGACGGAGGAGGTAACATAGACAATGGACTTTCAGTATGTCCCTTCACCAACGCAATGTTAAAATGTAACCAGATAAATCTAATGCAACCATAAAAGATAGTTCCTGAATGCAAGGATGACCTTTTCTGGAATACACCCACCTTCCTGTTTAATCTCTGCTTGTACAGAAGCTTGATAACTGCTTTCTTGGAAATTTCTAAGAATTACATTCATTTAAAACCTCTCTAAAATGCAACGCATTAGCTGTAACCTACCAGAGTAGCAACCATTCATTAGTAACGCTGTGTGGTGAATTGAAATCTGCTGTTTTGCTGCAGTTTTCTTTAGTATTGATCTTCTGAAAGTCTTGGGACATTTATTTGTTTGAACAGTTAGGGGGGATACTGCTCAAATAAAATAATGGTTATTCACATCAGGAAGGCCTGTCTGCTTATATAGCACATTTGGGTAAGGGATATGGCAGACGTCTTATACCAAATTCTTATTTTATGATGGGCAAAATACATCTGTAGACATTTTATCAGCCAGGTCTACTCGCCTATGTGTTTACTGTACTCTTAAGATGCACTGGGGTCTCTACATTTGTACACCTCTTCCTCTAACATGACTGGCACACGTCTGGCATTGTGGACAACATGAACATGTTGCTTTTTTGCGAGTGTATCTCTGTACTAAAGGGTTTTCTTTAGAAACCCTTCTCTTATAAATAGAAAATTGAGAACTTGTGTCACCCACAGAGTGTTTGTAACTCCATGTACCGGTTGAACTGAATTGAGAGATTGATCTATGCAGATGTTCTGCTTGGGCTTTGGTCTTCTGCAAATCTTTCTGACAGTTATGTCGGTAGAGAGCAGATTGTCTTCCCTTTATTAGTGGTTATTTTATAATAGTAACTTAATACACAGCAGAGGACATTTTCTTTGTTATGTTAAATATATTTGTATGTTATTCATCTTAATATCAGTGATCCATTTTTTTGGCTGTTTAAAAAGGATTTGGATCCCCGCAAAACAGCTCTAGTAGCTATGTTTTTTTGTTGTTTATCAGGGTTATTCCTTACCAAGGTTAGATCTGTTGGTAAAATGTGCGGTTTGCTGTCACGCATCTAAACATTCTCACTTACATTATCCTGAACTGTAGAATATTTCAGTCACGGTGAATGATTCTTTGCAACCCCATCTAGAAATTCTCTTTCAGCAATCAGATCCACCCGGCGTGGGAACTGCAACTTTTAACCAGTGCATGCTACTTAACTGATTGTGAAACAGGATGTTATTTCTGAATACAATAGAGACACGTGATTCCTTTCTCACCTTCAGTTTCTGAACAGTTGGGAGGGTTTTCTGTTTAAGGCGTGCTTTTCAACTGTAATTCTCCTCCTTGCAGCTAAAGTTATGCATGTAGAAAAGCAGGCAGGGTGGTTGGATTGCATTAGGAATGTCCTGTCCCACGTTAAACACAGGGTAATATGATTTAAGGGGAAAAGAAGCAGTGGGAGGTGTCAAAACGTGACAGGTAAGTGTTAACCGCATGTTTTGTTTAAATAAGTGTTTATATTTGATAGACCACAGTGATTTCTTTGGAAGGTGGTAACATTTGTGATACATTCACTTTAGACTGGATCGTTTACTACTTTATCATATTCTGCAGCTCTGTACAATAGGCAAACAGCACACAAGAAGTAGCACATTGCATAACCATTTGGACTTTCTCAAACAAAAGGTTAGGAAGGCCCTCCTCGAATGCCTTGCATTGTTCACCCCACTTAAATTTGCAGTAATTGTTTCAGATTCACAGAGACAGGGAGGAATTTGAATTCTGGTAGTTGAGGGTTCATTTACACTTTTACTCATTCTAATGCTTATTAGCATATGCCCAAGCACATGATCTGTGACTCTAAGGATTTTTTCCCCCTGCATATTAATGAAAAATCCCCAGTGATTTTAAAAAAATGTTTTGTTCAATGAATACAGAGTAGCGTTACCTCATTTCTTATAGTACCGTGGGACGTTTGTCCGTTTAAGAAAATGTTAAAACTTAGTAACACAATATTCCTCTTAGAAACACTCAATTTACTCCTGTTAAATGATGACTTTGGTGACATGTTGTCTGTGTAATGCTCCGTCACCTCTCCTTTTCCCTAATGCTAAGCTGCTGGTGGTCACTATAAATGGACAGTGGCTAGGGCAGTCGGTTGTCAACTTGTCATTGCTGTTCCTGGTGACAGTTGACAGCTATTATTGTGCGTAATAGAAAATTTAATGTTTTGTGTGGGTGTGGGTTTGAATTAATTAGTAAGTTCATCCATATTTCCTGAAATTAGTACCATTTCCGTTTGCTCAGCTGCATTTTCATCTCCCTGTTTACCATCACCTGAAGCTAGACATTTATTTCCTTATTACTGTAATTTTGCCACATACTATAATTCCCTCAGCATAGTATACCTCATTCTGAATTAGCATCTGATTTCAGGCAGAGCTTGAGCTGTGATAATGTCCTATACTCTTATTACCCAATTTTATACTATCTGAGAGGGAAAGCCCTATATAAAAGCGAGTTTGATCCTCATGGACATGAGATCTGACATACCACCTTAACGTATAATAATATTATGTATTGTATGCTACATTTCAAAAATAAGCATTATTGATTTATTTTTCTGAGTTGCCATAAAGAGAGTTTTCTAATTAGATTTTCAGCTTTATGCTAACCTTTCTCCACTGTACTATTAACATTTTAACCTTCTCCAAGGGAGAGAACTATTGATGATGTCATAGAATAAGGTCAACTAGCGACTGGGCACAAAATCTTTCTCCACATGCCTGTACCATCCTTTTACAACACCAGTAACCCAACAGGGAGTGAGTGTAATGAAAGGTTAAACATCAGATTTGCTCAGGTGGATTTTAGTCACTAAAGCAGGAATCTGCAGTTTTATCAATGCTCTCTCATCAACTATGCATTATGAACGTTCATAGGAACATCCAAATCCCAGGCTACCTGGACTTCTCCATCTCCATCATCTGGGGGATTCATTGGTGAGGAGATTTGGTGGGCCAAACCTCAGTCTTAAGTGGGCAGAGTGAGTGTGGCTGAACGCCACATGTCTGCCTAGAGATATATGAAAGTTACGTGGAGACTGAGGGTCCAACCTGTTGAATTCCCAGGTATGATTATGAAGCCAAGACCCACTGGGCTTTTCCACTATAAAGTATACTAAGTGAGTTTTATTGAGGCAATTTGATGCACCTTTGAAAAATGTTTTAAACAAAATAAAATAATTTCACAGTCTATGTTTCTACATTAAATCCAGTTTTATTTGTTAAATATTGCTTGTAGCCTTGCTGTATGCAGTGAGCACCCAAAAAGTCACAAGGCCTCAAAACCACTACAATCGGGAAGGGAATTGTTGGTAGTTTAATTTTAGTGATCATATCTTTGGGCGAACCTGACACTAGCACATACAAAATGTGTGTCATACACTGAAAAGAGGCCATCACCTTTGTGTTCCTGTTATACCTGTTGAGCAGGTAAAGACTGAACTTAGTACTGGTTGTCCTACAGAGTATGACATCTTGCATTCAATTGTGTGTATTTTTTATGTACAGTTGTGCAGTCTCATGCATTCCAATCAACAAATGTTTAAAACATTCTACTGTCAGGTTCTCCAGACTTGTTCTAAATAAAATTAAACTACAAATAATGGTTTTCCCCTGAAAGTAGGCTTTTTTTTAGATTGAAATAAAAAATGCTATGGAAGATGTTATGACTTTTTCAGTGTTCCCTGGATGCAGAAATATGCTATATGATTTCTTAGCACTGATTGGCAGCTTTGGAGATGCAACTTATCCTAAAGGTAAGTACTTACAAAGTCCTTTAATATTGATTCTTCATTGAGGAGGCTACGGTGTCCCTTTAACCACTTTTTTCCCAGACATTTAAGTTAGAACCGAACCTTAGTTTTGTTGGGCATTTTTGTGTTTGAATATTAAGCCTGTTTACAGATTAAAAAAGGATATATATGTGTATTAGAAACCAGCTACACTATATGGACAAAAATATTGGGACAAATGACCATTACACTAACAGGTACTTTTATGACATTGAATCCTAAATACATAGACATTACATAATTTCTGGATGGTTCCCCATTTGCAGCTATAACAGCTTCCACTCTTCTGGGAAGGCTTTCCACAAGGTTTTGGAGTGTTTCTGTGGGTACTTTTGCCTAATCATCCAGTATAGCATTTGTTAGGTCAGGTGCTGATGTTGGACGAGAAGGCCTGGCTCACAGTCTCCGTTTTAGGTCATCCCAAAGGTGTCCAATAGGGGTTGAGGCCAGGGCTTGTTTTGTGCACTGGGGCACAGTCATGCTGAAATAGAAACGGGCCTTCCCCAAACTGTTCTTACAAAGTTGGAACTATAGCATTGTCTTAAATGTCTTGATATGTTGAAGAATAAAGATTACCCTTCACTGGAAGTAAGGGACCTAGACCAACCCCTGAAAAACAGTCTCATACCATTATCCCTCCACCATTAAACTTTACAGTTGGCACAATGCAGTCAGGCAGGTAACGTTCTCCTAGCATCAGAAAACCCAGACTCGCGCAACAGATTTCCAATGAAAGAATTTGTCACATAGAACATCCAGAGTCTAGTGGCAGCATTCTTTACACCACTTGCAGCTGCTGGGCCATGGAACCCCATTCCATGAAGCTCCCGCCACACAGTTTTTGTATGGATATTAATGCCAGTGGAATGCTTATCAGCTATGGAGTCATCAGAGCAGTTCCCATCATGTGCCTCTGCACTCGGTGACCCCGCTCTGTGGCTTTATGTGGTCTTCCACTTTGTCCTGTTCCCAAACGCTTCCACTTTCCAATAATACCACTTACAGTTGGAATATCTAAAAGGAATTACATTTTACAAACTGACGTATGGCAAAGGTAACATCCTATAACATGGTTATTCACAACCCATTTTCTTCACAAATGTTTATAAATGCAGATTGCATTGCTAGTTGCTTACTTAACCTTAACCTTCCCACCTTGATCATTTTTCCATCCTCTTTAGTTAATATTAATTAATGCATGTTAGTTCAAAAGACCTTCTGGTTAATATATCAACACAGCAAGCCTGATCAGCAAGAAATAAAGAAAATGTTAAAGTGGCCTGTATAGTTAAATCAATGAGATAACATTTATTCCAGACTTGTTTTGACATAGCTGGGAACTGTATAAACGACCACTGTTTTGAGCTTATTCACTAAAGGGAGAGTTGTCAGGAGAATCCCCTACTTCACTATTTATTAAGAAGGGCTGACACGGGAAGTTTTATCAACAAGAACGACTGAGCTGGCCATGTATAATGTATAATTCAATGGATTAAGAGACTGAAGAAATCTCAGTGATTTAACTACACATCATACAGGACAAGCCAAGCTCTTTCTGAAGCAGAAAACTCACTTTTTGAAGGTTGGACCTTTAAAAACTCTCCCTTTAGTAAATAGCCCTTTGAATATTAACCCCTTAATAGTCCATTGCAAACATTACATCATAAAGACTTGCTAATGCCTGCAACCAATTGGTTCTAAGGAGTCGTTATGAAAACAATGACTTGTCAACGGCTAAATGTATTCTGAATTAGATCACCTGTATCGTGAAGGCTTCAGCTGTAAACTGATCACTGAGAATTTGCCTATTTACCATGAGATTGGAGTACAAGGCCTAAGATGGCCAACCCTTACTGTTTAGAGTTAGGTGCATTTGGTGAGGTTTTCAGGGACTGATTAAAAGGTTAGAGTGAGATGAGAGTTTTGGCTTGGGTACAGTAAAGTAGCTAATTCAATTTAAAAAATTAATACCAAAAACTCACAGTTCCTCAGGAAAACCTTCCCTTGAGCTACATAATTCAGCTTGGAGAGAGCTGTACGCCTCATGATCTTTTGTCCCTTGTTATCTGTATGAAATTAATTAGGACAAGAGACTGGGGTCTGTTTTCTCCCAGATTGCTACATTGACATAACAGTGATGAAAAAATATCAAACATTTTGCGGCAGAAGATGCCGTACCAGTTAAAAGTTTAGTAAGCCATAAAGTTGTTGACTTAACATATAGGGCATAACCGTTTGTAACAAAGTTTTTTTTTTTTAATTTTAGAAACCACTTATTAAGCCTTTGGTGAATTAGGCTGCATTGTAATTTACATATTTCATTTATTGACATATTGACCTTTATTGCTTTAATCTGCTAATTGTTTCTTTCAACGTGCTAGAGAGGGAAGCAGATAAATGTGCAATGATTTATGACCAACATTAGCCTCATGGAATCATTTGTCTAGAAATGCAGTGACTATTGAAAGTGTAGCTTTCTGATTTTGTCCCTGCTTTGGATCAAAAACATAGTTCACTTCACCATCCAAAAATGAGTACGCTTGAAACTTGAAAGGGGAGTAAGTACGTGACTACTTGTTTATCATTATCGTGTGCCAAGTTTGCGCATCCTTCTTATAGTCAAAGGTTAATAGTGTTAAATTCAGTAATTCTGTCAAGGAAGTTCCCCATAAAACTTTTTTGGAAGTTCTGAGGCTGTGTGCAGTTTGGTTTGGTATTTAATACCTGTAGAGGGAAAGAATGGTTTTAATAACAGGGCTTTTGTTGGGACTCAGTGTGTATATAGAGTTTATCTGAATAGTCTGTTTGCTCAAGTTGTATATTTCCATAGCTCAGTCAAGGGCAGCACATGCTGGGAGAAAATATAGCTAACTAGGTGAATGGAAAGTGATCTATCTTCAGTGCTTAATAAACTAACTGCAGAAACGAGTTATGAGTTCATTTGAAACACTGAATTGTAGATGGGTTGATGCAATGTTGTGGTTAACCTTTCAACTTCCAGCAGGTAAGGGGGTTGCATTTACCATCTGGCACCGAGACAATAAAAATATATCTGTATTCGCTTACATATTCACATACTTTAACCACACTGAAATATGAGAAATGTGTGTAATACGGCTCTTGAATATATTTTATTAAGATTCTTTTTTACTTGGGAAATATAAACAACCATGTAAACATGTGAAATATTTAAAAAGCCAACATTTAAAGTAATGTTTTTTTAAAAATTCATGTAATTAATCGCTGTCAGCTTTTCTTTTTTTTGTTGTTGGCAAAACTGGCATCTATGTTCTATGAAATGTTTGTAACATCTGTGTAAACTTTAGTTACATTTTATGGTATGGATATGTATCTAATTTCTTGTTTTTCATTATTCTGTGCCACCAAATGTGTTAGATTTAAATGTGGGTAATTTATATTACTAGATTATGGATACTGTAGACTGCTGTTTTTGTTTTGACAATGTATCTTTAAAAACTGATCACAGAGTTTTTGCTTGTATAAATGTATGTTGGCTGAAGAAATATATTACATGATGGTAGTGTTATGGACCTTGCCAACAGCTGCACAATCCTGAGATCCTCCCTTCCCAATCGTGCCTACAAACAAGGCATACTAAGGAGCTTTGGGCCCTGGAGCAATTATACAAGAAGGGCCTGTCTCTGTATAACTTCCCATTAGCAAATTCTTTTACCTTTCTCTCCTTTTTTTTGCATTGTGTTGATATATTTCCTCACTTTTTCTGTCTTTTCCTTTTTTCTTTTATGTAACTTGTCTGCCTTTTGCATTTTCCAGCCTCTTTCTAACCTCTATTCTGCACCCTCACATATACATATCCACACATACGTGCACACATAGCGAGGGACTTGAAATTTTAATACAGCCTAAATTGCCACAGCGGGGGGAAAATATTCTATACCATTTTAGGTGTGGTATTGGTAAGCAAACAAGGTAATAAATGTGACCTTACAACTTGCTATGAACTTGTTGCAATGAAACTGTAAAGGCAACCCATAACATGACCTCTATCTACTAAAATAGAAAAGCATTGCAAGAAAGCAATCCCATATTTTGGTATAATATACACTGGTAGAAGGCAGGGCCTCATAAATAAGTTCTGTGACATCTCCTTCTACAATGACAAATAATGCCACTCAAAATATCTCAGAACCAGAGTTAGAACCACTCGGATTAAAGATGTTTGCACGTTTTTGATCACAGCTATTATCATCTTTATAACCATGCAATGCAACTAGAACTCGATAATTTGCATGGCAACACATGATATACTTGCTCCTATACATATAAACACACACACACACATCATATATGCACAGACACATATACGTATACACAATAGTTACGCATCCTCCATTTCCCTCCTGTTTGTTCCTTGTGGCCTGTAACTCACCGAGCGTCGATCTGATCAGGTCTGTGACGGACGGCAATCATCCTACATTGTGAGAGAGATGATTGCCACACATCTTGAGAGCCGATCGGATCTTTGCTTCACAGGGTGAATTAGTTCCTCTCACCTGAACCGGTCAGAACCCAGGGCCCTGGGTAATTGCTGCAGGACTGCTCAAAATGCTGGGGCCATGGTGCTATTGCCCTGTGTTCTCCACCATTAATCTGGCACTTCCTACACATATCCCTGTAATGTACTTTGTTTACTCATGCCTCACTCAGATACATGCACTGGTGCCTCTATCAGCAGTGATTTCTTATCCCAGCCCTCTTTGCTAAATGAAATGCAAGGGTCAAAATAGAGCCTCTAGTTCCAGCGAGGAATAGACATCGGGCAAGCAGCAAGTCTGCCATCCCAGCTCTATGTCTAGGTCTTGTTTAAGACTAAATACATTCCTGCTTAACAACAGTAGTTTGCTTAGTATGAACTGAACAGTCTGTACTTTGTGTTGGGGAAGAAAAATATCATCTCAATTACATGGCATGTGGCTCATGTTAACAAAAATAATGTTGTGAAGACATCCAGTCCTGCAACCTTAATTAAGGATAAAAGCATTAATATGGTTTGTTTTGTCTAACGTTTCTGTATCTTAGATTAGTTATTGCCTGAAATGAAAGGGCCGCTATTATAGAAATCATGTCCTTAACATATTAATGCAATGGCCATTCCAATATGTAACTGATGCTTTTTATTAAACTGTCTACTGGCCATTCAAAGAAAACAACTGTCTTTTTATGTGCCATGCCAGCTCCACATAGTTGATGACATTATGCTTGTACGGAAGACAGTCATCCATCTAAGCAGGTAGCAAGCAAAACACTACAGAACTGTGCAAGTACACACACCTGTTTTGTTATGTGCTAGAGGGCCACATCTATTCCTTGCGTATTACCCTGTAGCATCCTACTTTTAATATTATTGGATTAAAGGGTTTTGGCAAAGTGAAAGGTTTTTTTTTAATTATATAAATTGCTTACTTGTGCTAGGGCAATAGTATGTTGGCACTGAAAAAAAAATTCTCTCTCTTCCATTTGCACTATTTTCTGTGCAATGTGGGTAGAAATCCCTTTGGGGATCTCTCGTAAATATTAAGGATACCTGTCATATCACAGTGAGCTCCCGATATACAGATGCAAGAAAAAGTAAGTTAACACTTTGGAATTACCAGCATTTATGTATACATTGGTCTTAAAATGTGGTATAATAACTAATAACTTTAAATTATTGTTTTTCACATTGAATACATCGTTAAACATTCACAGTGGGTTGAAAGAAGTATGTGAAACCCCTAGGCTAATCACTTCGACAAAAGCTAATTCCAGTTAGGCATTAGAAAACTTGTAGTCCAATTAAAGAAACAGGATTGGAGGTGTGTTTTACAGCTACTTCGACATATTTTCAAGAAGCATCTGCTGATGTGAACCATGCCTCAGAAAAAAGAAATCTCAGAAGATGTATAATCAAGAATTGCTTAAAGTTTGAAAGAGTTAAAAAGTAATCTTAAAGAGTTAACTTATTCATCAGTCCACAGTTAGACAAATTGTTTATAAATGGAGACAATTTTACAAGTTTACGGAAATTGTGGCTACTCTCCCTAGAAGTGGGCGCCCAGCTAAAATGACTTCAAGGCACAATGCAGAATGCTCAATGAGGTAAAACCCCTAGATTAATAGCTTGAAATAGATAGATTAGATTAAAGGCTTGAAATAATCATTGAAACTGGTTAACTTCTCTATTCATGAGTGTACATGTAAAACATTGAACATATATGGACTACATGGCAGGACACCACAGAAGAAGCCGCTGCGCTCCAATTTTACTTCACTGTTCATCTGAAGTTTGCTAAAGAACATTGTAAGCCTCCACAGTTTTGTAAACTGATGAAACTAAAGTTGAATTGTTTCGGAACAACACAAAGCACTATTCTTTTCTTTTTCAGCCATTTCGTTATAGTCAGTAAGTGGAAGTTGCATGGCTCTCTGCTTGAATGGGAAAGGCAAGAATCATGGTTACTGTGTAAGGATCTCCTAGTAATATACCTGTAGATACAGGAATATATATAATCTGCAGCTAGGAGATGTGATCTATGTTTATGGCAGTATGGAGGTGTCTTTGTGTATTTATGTGGGGATATCTCTGTAGGAATGCATGAGCTTGTACAAATTATTATTTATTTGTACTGTTTATAAATTTGACAAGACTGTGGAATATGATGTCCCTATATAAAACAATAATCTGTCTATGTTCATTCATGTTTGTGCATTATGCCTTTTGTATTTCTATATATCGATGTAAGACAGAAGCAGACATGTATGTAAAGATTTATTTGGATACTGCCTTGCCTGATGACTGCTTGTTTATGTGTTGTTAGCTGCCATATAGTTGTGTGGGGAAAATAATTCTTACTTTACATGATGCCCCTTGCTGTCTTCTTGAATAGGATTCCTGGTGATGATACTGTCTGGAGCTTTCTAGTCCCAGGTTGAGTTTTGGTTTGAGTTTCTATGAGTGAATAAAACATTAAGAGGACTGCAGAAAGGCAGTAATTGTGTTACATTGAGCAGCCAATGGCTTCCTAATGCACAATGTGTCAATATACACCCCTCACAGTCTTGTAAATATTTTATTATATTTTTTCATGTCACAACGCATGCGTGTAAAGCCTGTATAACAGTGTAAATTTGTTGTCCCCTTAAAATTACTCAACACACAGCCATTAATGTCTAAAACCTTGGCACCAAAGTGAGTACACTCCTAAGTAAAAATGTCGAAATTGAGCCCAATTAGCCATTTCCCCTCCCTGGTGTCATGTGACTTGTTAGTGTTACAAGGTCTCAGGTGTGAATGGGGAGCAGGTGTGTTAGATTTGGTGTTATCACTCTCATACTGGTCACTGGAAGTTCAACATGGCAGCTCATGGCAAAGAAATCTCTGAGGATCTAAAAAAAAAAAAGAATTGGTGCTCTACATAAAGATGGCCTAGGCTATAAGAAGATTGCTAAAACCCTGACACTGAGCTGCAGCATGGTGGGCAAGACCATACAGTGGTTTTACAAGACAGGTTCCACTCGCCTCGCCATGAACGGGCCTCACCATGGTCGACCAAAGAAGTTGAGTATCCAGAGGTTGTCTTTGGGAAAGAGACATATCAGTGCTGCCAGCATTGCTGCAGATGTTGAAGGGTTGGGGGGTCAGCCTGTTAGTGCTCCGACCATATGCCGCACACTGCGTCAAATTGGTCTGCAAATTGGTCAACCCAGAAGGAAGCCTCTTCTAAAGATGATGCACAAGAAAGCCCGCAAACAGTTTGCAGAAGACAAGCAGACTAAGGACATGGATTACTGGAAACATGTCCTGTGTTCCGATGAGACCAAGATAAACATATTTGGTTCAGATGGTGTCAAGCGTGTGTGGCGGCAACCAGGTAAAGAGTACAAAGACATGTGTGTCTTGTCTACAGTCAAGCGTGGTGGTGGGAGTGTCATGGTCTGGGCCTGCATGAGTGATGCCGGCACTGGGGAGCTACAGTTCATTGAGGGAACCATGAATGCCAATGTGTACTGTGACATACTGAAGCAGAGCATGATCCCCTCCCTTTGGAGACTGGGCCGCAGGGCAGTATTCCAACATGATAATGACCCCAAAAGCACCTCCAAGACGACCACTGTCTTGCTAAAGAAGCTGAGGGTAAAGTTGATGGACTGGCCAAGCATGTCTCCAGACCGAAAACCTATTGAGCATCTGTGGGGCATCCTCAAATGGAAGGTGGGGGAGTGCAAGGTCTCTAACATTCACCAGTCATGGAGGAGTGGAAGAGGACTCCAGTGGCAACCTGTGAAACTCTGGTGAACGCCATGCCCAAGAGGGTTAAGGCAGTGCTGGAAAATAATGGTGGCCACACAAAATAATGACACTTTGGACCCAATTTGGGCATTTCCACTGTTGGGGTCCATCCAGGCTGTGGAGCCGCATATCTTTGTTTTTCCCTGCCTTGCCTCAGTTCCCATGTTTTAGCTGAAATCCATTACTGGATTTCCGTATGTTCTGAACCGCTGATTCCTTGATCCCAGTCTTGCTCTTTGCTTCAGCTCTGTTTCCTTTATAAGGTGTGCCCCACCCATTTATGTTTTTTCTCAGTCTGCAGTCTAAAGGTCTGTCCTTGGTTTTGTGTTTAGATTCAATGTTTGGTTTCAGCTTATTAGTGATTCAATGAGCAGGGTTTAGCATTAGGACCCACCGAATATTGGCGTACTTTGATGTAGTGGTGGGCTAAGCATACCATGGACATATGATGTGAAAGAATCTCCAATTGTTATCACATAGTCCTCGGCTAGTTCCTGTATTAATGTTTGTCTGTCTCTTATGTACCTTTGCTCCCCTTCCCTGAATCATCTGAGGATTTCGGTTCCTCTCTCCTCTCCCCATGTGCCGGGTTAAGATGTCCTATCCTTGCTTAAAGGAGAAATGTCCTAGGATTCCGGCTCCTCATTCCTTCCCATGTGTTCCTTGCCTTGCTCCCTGTGCTTTGTTGTGCCCTGTATCATGTATGTCTGGTTATGTTCCTTGCTCGGGCCCCCTGTTCCATTCTCCCAGCCTGCAGCATCCTGCACATGATTCTAGTGCTATGTCTCATGCCTGCTCCAGGGTGCCTGCAGGATATCTCCACGTTCTGCTCTGTTCTGGACAACATCAGCTGCTATGTCAGGTTGCTGGTATGTGGCTGCATAACTCTAGATGCCCACTCGGGTGAGTGCAGTCGCCCTGCACCAGGCCCTGTCCTGTGACTCCACTACCGCAAAATAACTCCTGAACACAATCTTTGGTTTATTACAGTCATCTGTATGGAACCGGTTCCTGACACATAGTCGTCTGTATGGACCCAGTCCCTAACATGTACTCACTTTTGTTGCTAAGGTGTTAGACATTAATGGCTGTGTGTTGAGTTATTTTGAGGGGACAGCAAATTTACACTGTTATACAGGCTGTACACTCACTACTTTACATTGTAGCAGAGTGTCATTTCTTCAGTGTTGTCACGTGAAAAGATATAATAAAATATTTACAAAAATGTGAGGGGTGTACTCACTTTTGGGAGATACGGCATGTATAATTATTCTGGATAAGAGTTGCCTCTGGGACCCACCTGGCCTTGATCAGCCCTTCTGTGCTTTAAAGAGTGGAAGCATGGGCTACCACATAGTGCTGTGTCCAGCGAGAAAATACCGTTTTGAGTGTGGTGCTGGATAGTGTTGTGGGTAGGTTGCCAGAGAGTGCTGTGGGGTGGGGGAGAGGGCTAGAGAGTAAGAGATGATAGAAAGGAAGGGGGGGGCAGACAGAAGAAATAGAAAATGTGTGTCATTTTAATGACATGCTTATACTCTAATTATAAATAAGTAATTTCTTCACTGGTGCAGTCCAACAATGTTATTACATTCACAATAGTTTTGCATACCCTGACTTAACCATTATTCATGTAGGCCCTCCATTAAAGTAAAAGTACATTAGTCCTAATTCTAAAAAGAAAATCATTATACTTCATATGTTTATTCCATTATCCGTGGGAAATCCTATGTAGTATGAATTATCTCTTAAACCTTTTGCAGTTCTGGCATTTCTGTGCTTTATTCTGACCCTCTTGATATTATTTATATAATTTATTATATATTATATACATTTTGTGCAAAAATGTAATTTCGAGGTTGTATTTTAATCAATTGGAAATGGTAAAAACATCTTTCTTGATTTTTTTTTTTTTTTTTTTTTTTTTTTTTTTTTTTTTTTTTTTTTTTTTAACAGGTCATCATGACTGATACAATTTTGGCACTGGAACTGATAAGTGGGTATGTCCAAAATGATCGTCAGCTAGCCCTCAGAGCTAAGTATGTTTTTACATTTTTTACTTATTTCTTTTTACTTATTTATTGTTTTGTTCCATATCTAGTACATTCATTTTCTATGTGTACTTCAGCATATTAATGTTTTACTTATAAACTGTTTAAAACAGTTTATTTTTTCTCCTGACCTTGTTTCACTCCCCTGGATGTTCTTGTTTGCCACCTGCCCTCTGACCATTGCCCTATCTATCATTATTTGGTCTGCTGCCTGCCTACTGACCCCTGGCTTTGTATATACTATTTATGCTGCCTGCTGCTTGCCTTCTGACCTCTGGGCCATTACTGACCACTCTTTACTTGGGCCTAGTGTCTGCATTCTTCTTATCTCATTTGAGTCATAGGTGTTTGCTAGTTGGCTTGCCTATCTGTTAGCTCCATCTACAAACCTTACAGATGGATCATCCTGGAACAGTCCAGGGCTTCATTGACCCCATGCTCTGGCATTTGGCTTTGGCGAAAGTTCCTGGGGAGACTGTTTAGGTGGCACCTAGTGGTTGAGGCCACAATGAGGGTCTGGCTGTCCAGAGGTGTGGGATATGTAATGTCCTCCTTGCTGTCTCCACTGTTATCCCTGTCTGACTTTCTCAAGTCAACTGGTGCTGGGGTTCCTTAGGGTTCCCTTGTTAGGATCTCCTCCCTTTTGGAGGAGGGCTGTGAAATCACTGTATCGTGTGAGGCTGAGTGGTATGTCTACAGGGTTAGAGGGGTTCTGGAATTTCCTCCCTTCCTCTGAGACAAACTCTTATAAGATCTTACCAACTTTGAGCAATTGTGCTCCCAGGAGACCTTGTCCAAGATAGTGGTCTCTCTGATTTACAAATTGCTTCCGACGAGTGGCCTTGCCTCACCTGCGTCGTTCATGGGTGAGAAGATATGCTAGATCTTTACCTGTCAGATGAGCAGTGGACTAAGATCTGCAAATAGTCTCACTCCTGCTTGATCGCATCCAAGATACAAGAAAATGTCTATCCGAGCGGAGTGAGCAGGATGATCCCGGGAACTGAGGCCAGCTGCTGGGAGTGCTGTGGGGACTTGCGCACCCTGCTCAACATTTGGTGGGGTAGCCCTTTAGGAAATCAGTTCATCAGACTTTGTGACTGGTGGTCAATCTCCTCCTTCTCTTCTCCCCGGATGCAATGCACCTTCTAAACAGGAGATGATACACCCTTCCACTGGGAGAATGCAGGCCTGTACAACAAACTGAATCACATGACTAGACTTTATTGGCAGGACTAGTAATAGGACCCCCTTGTTCTCCACTTTGTTTCCATTTCTTACCTTAGTTTTTCCACTTTTTTCCTTTTCTCATATTCCTGGGCTTTGTTTGCTCCCTCCAAATGTTTTATAAGCGTGGGATAAGTAATATTTTAGGTTTACTTGGTATTAGGCGGGTTCAAAGCTGAGAGGGTAGAGTTCTCTAAAATTGAGATATTGCCCAATTTTTAAAATAATATTTGTGAAGGAATGACCTGTCATACAGGGCCCCGGGGTACTCGGAGATGGCTCCAGCCTGGCTGTCAAACAAAGATAGCACAGGTAGGAACTCCATTGTTTAATTAATCCCATTAATAAGGATTGCTATTAATCAGGGGATTAAAGGTTGGGTTGTCTACATGTACTTGTTTATCAATGTTAATTTATGTTAATGAAGTTCTGTGGATATGAGTCTGTTTTACAACAAACTGTTCATTCCTGCTGTACTCAATTCAAGGTAGTTTTGTCTACTTATTGGGTACACATAGCAGGGTTCCAAGG
>VKOC01026331.1:0-11402 GCA_009364415.1 Spea multiplicata
GTGCTGGTAGCTGGAGAGAGATAAAAATTCTACTGACAATAGAGGAAATTGAGAAGAGGAACAAGAAGATCGTGACCATAGTACTTGGGAAATGATGGTGATGGGAATGAACTGGTGGAGGAGCAAACACAATAAACAATAGATGGTGCTTGATGACAGTTCAGTAGAGTATTGATTAAAGGGAGCCCCCAAGTTCATATATGCCCTTCCTTGTTGAACCCCCTTGGTAAACTCCTATTCAGTGGTGCTTTGGAACCTAAATAATGAATTAAGCAGAGCAATAATGAAGATCACAAACAAGGTAAAGGCAAAAAAGTGGAATAGCTAATTAATTAAGCAGGACAGCACGCAGTGATGCAGATCACAAACATGGTAAAGGTAAATAAGTGTAATACCCGTAGATGAGAGAAGATAAATATATCTGATGATGAGTATGGGATAAGTATCAGCAGAGGCTGGAGTATGCGGTGACATGAATCCCTTGGTAAACTCCTATTCAGTGGTGCTTAGAAAATTGGCACTTATATGGAAAGTGGCCTGTGCCTCCAGGAGGCTTGATCAGATCAGTGATCAGTTCAAGAGTCTCAGGGTCAGCTCATTTAGAAACTTCTAAATGACAAATTGGAGAAACTGATCCAATATAATTTGGCAATTTAAGGATGGCTCCAATCAAATAAAACATTTTTTATTCATGCACAGAAATAAAAATTGATGAATCAAAATTAGAAAAATGGCACGCTATAGAAGCTTTTACGGAATTTGATGGCGCCTTATAAAACAATAAATAATAATGTGATGCTTCTCGTGCTGTGGATGCTGAAAAAGTACAGACTAAAATTGCTGAACACGTGAGTGTGAATAGTCTGGACAACACATTATAAATTAATATTTATACTACATATATGAATATATATATTATAAATATTATATATATATTTAGCATAATGTAAATTGTTATTGTAGATAAATGTTAAATTTATAATATATATATATAATATGTATATATTTAAAGCCAAGATTTTGATTTGAGAATTATTCATAATATTGTTTAATACGAGGTTAAATAACATTATTTTGTCTATTCATACACATTTGTAAAGTCAATATACATTAAGGCTGTCTGGGATGGGTTATAAAAACTTCCCAACTTTTTTTTTATAAACTCTTTTTTATTGTGCACGACAAATACATGCCTGGATTCAGGTATACAGTATAAATCATCCTTTATCACATCCAATGCATTTTTTTTTTGTCGCATTACCGTCCGTAAAGACAATAAGTATGACCCCAATGAGCAGGGAAGCCAACATGCAATCGGTTACAGAAGTCATCGAACGTCTTGATGATACACCAACTGCACACAGGCTCATATTCGTACGCTAACGCAAAAAAAACTACGCGGCTTCCGTAGTAGCGTCTGCCTTGTTTCCTAAGGCAACAAGTTCGTGTTTGACATACGACGCCCTATTGTGTCCGTGGGACTGTATCTACCAATTGGAACGTCCCTCAGGGAGAGAGGACTTTCCATCTACCAATCAAACACTAGAAGTTTTCTCGGCGGCTTCTGTAGCGGGACGGACAAGTATAGCACAACGGAGGCGACGTCATCACCATCGGGCTCAACAACAGTCAGGAACGGACCGCCGCCGCTGCTGGGTACCGAATGGGTGAGTATGCATTAGCGTGTATTAGTGTAATACAGGGCGCAGGGCGTAGTGATTAGAAAGGATGTGTCAGGGTAGTTTTTATGATACCCGGAAAATACTTGGAAATCTGGTAAGTAGTTTCATACAAAGTGTGGAAAATTGGCTTATGTGGACAACAATCGTCATAACCCTCAGCCAACATTTAGGAACTGTAGCCCCAGCGGTTGGGCTGCCATCTGCCAGTGTAAAACAATATTAATAGGTTATGTGTAAGGAGTTATTATGGTGCAAAGTTGGCCTTATTACCATAGTAACCAGTGGAATGGTCCAGTCGGCAGAACTGTTCTGTTGGTTGCTATGGCAATGAGGATCAAGGATGGTGCTTACTAGGATGCTTTATCACACCTTCCAAATTTTCAGTGTCCCACGTTGGCTTCTGACCTCTGAGCGACCCATTTCCACCCCATTTATTCCTGCTCAGTGCCTGAAAAAGCTGCCAACGGTTCCAGTGAGAAAGCCCTTTACCAGGACATAAACTTGATTATCCCGGGAGTCCTAGCAAACCTGGGACAGCTGGTATGTATGCGCTGATCCTGCCAAATGATGCCGTCTCTAACAGGTAGATCCCGAGATACAGGTAGCTTGCTGGCTCCCGCCGAGTATCTTGTGATCTACACCGTACCCAAGAACCTGGCACACGCTATGCTTGAGGGAGACCAGATTGTATCTAATGAAAATGGAGAAAAAAAACATTAAAAACTAATAAAAATAATACAGCATGCATTCCTAATCCATAAAATGCTAGTTTCCGGTAGATCATTCAGTTCATCATTAACGCTAAGTAACTCATTGTGTACTGTATTCTTAATCGTATTGCATACTGTGAGAAAACAGCCCAAATTTTAATCCATCAAAAGCATCTTGATTAATCAGGTAGATTGAAGCTATTTGATATTGTAGAATAATAAGCAAAATGTCATATGGTTCTGAAAAGGCCACTTGCAATGTAAATGTATTTTTACTTTATATAGTGGCACATTGGCGGCCAAGCTTTGTATACTAATACGGACATCCAGGCAACGCGAACTGTTCAGGGAAAAAAATCTAGAGCCTCAGGTTCTAGGTTATGTGCACCAAGAAAAAAATTTGGAGGAATCGGCAAAAATACCCCCATGATTTCTATGTTTATTATTCCACGCTGAGAGCTGCTACCTGCTGTCATCAGTGGATTCATATTTACTAAATAATGCTGTACATAAATAACATTGAATTAAAGTCTAGACGCTACCTTCTGCTGCATCTAGATACACACGCTAGATAAATAGGAATTAAGCTATGTGCAATAGAGCATAACAATGTTCCTTGCTAATACGAGACCCAAGAGTCAGCTCTGGGTCAGTAGCGTATTATAAAATCGCAACCAATAACAAACTGGTACAAAAGAAGAAGGGGGCCCTGCTTTTGTGAGCTTACAATGTAATCGGTGGGGAAGTGAAACAGTAGGAGAGGACGGCTTGGATGGGGATGAGTCGATCGAGTCAGGATGATCTGTAGAGGTTCCTGGTCGTTCAGATGGCTTGATTAGCATGATGGCTGAGAGGTTGTAGAAAGGTGGGTTTTCAGAGAACTTTTGAAAGTTGCGTACGAGGGAGAAAGTCTGATGGGATGAGGAAGGGATTGTCAGAGGAGGTACAGCTTGGGTGAAATCCTGAATGCGGGAGCAAGAAGAGGTAATGATGATAGGAGAGACGCAAGTCATGAGAGGAACAAAAAAGGCGAAGTATTCTGCTGCAATGTGGTAGAAGTGCTGCAATCACCTGTAATCAGCGGGATGCTCCTGCATATTGCTCCACCTTTTCCTATTTGCACCAGAATCGCCTGCACATTTATATACCATGCACGCTTCCCTTTGAGACTAGCTTAGAAGAGTAAACGCTGCGGTGCCTACCCGTGCAGTAGTCACAATAAGTATGACCCCAATGAGCAGGGAAGCCAACATGCAATCGGTTACAGAAGTCATCGAACGTCTTGATGATACACCAACTGCACACAGGCTCATATTCGTACGCTAACGCAAAAAAAACTACGCGGCTTCCGTAGTAGCGTCTGCCTTGTTTCCTAAGGCAACAAGTTCGTGTTTGACATACGACGCCCTATTGTGTCCGTGGGACTGTATCTACCAATTGGAACGTCCCTCAGGGAGAGAGGACTTTCCATCTACCAATCAAACACTAGAAGTTTTCTCGGCGGCTTCTGTAGCGGGACGGACAAGTATAGCACAACGGAGGCGACGTCATCACCATCGGGCTCAACAACAGTCAGGAACGGACCGCCGCCGCTGCTGGGTACCGAATGGGTGAGTATGCATTAGCGTGTATTAGTGTAATACAGGGCGCAGGGCGTAGTGATTAGAAAGGATGTGTCAGGGTAGTTTTTATGATACCCGGAAAATACTTGGAAATCTGGTAAGTAGTTTCATACAAAGTGTGGAAAATTGGCTTATGTGGACAACAATCGTCATAACCCTCAGCCAACATTTAGGAACTGTAGCCCCAGCGGTTGGGCTGCCATCTGCCAGTGTAAAACAATATTAATAGGTTATGTGTAAGGAGTTATTATGGTGCAAAGTTGGCCTTATTACCATAGTAACCAGTGGAATGGTCCAGTCGGCAGAACTGTTCTGTTGGTTGCTATGGCAATGAGGATCAAGGATGGTGCTTACTAGGATGCTTTATCACACCTTCCAAATTTTCAGTGTCCCACGTTGGCTTCTGACCTCTGAGCGACCCATTTCCACCCCATTTATTCCTGCTCAGTGCCTGAAAAAGCTGCCAACGGTTCCAGTGAGAAAGCCCTTTACCAGGACATAAACTTGATTATCCCGGGAGTCCTAGCAAACCTGGGACAGCTGGTATGTATGCGCTGATCCTGCCAAATGATGCCGTCTCTAACAGGTAGATCCCGAGATACAGGTAGCTTGCTGGCTCCCGCCGAGTATCTTGTGATCTACACCGTACCCAAGAACCTGGCACACGCTATGCTTGAGGGAGACCAGATTGTATCTAATGAAAATGGAGAAAAAAAACATTAAAAACTAATAAAAATAATACAGCATGCATTCCTAATCCATAAAATGCTAGTTTCCGGTAGATCATTCAGTTCATCATTAACGCTAAGTAACTCATTGTGTACTGTATTCTTAATCGTATTGCATACTGTGAGAAAACAGCCCAAATTTTAATCCATCAAAAGCATCTTGATTAATCAGGTAGATTGAAGCTATTTGATATTGTAGAATAATAAGCAAAATGTCATATGGTTCTGAAAAGGCCACTTGCAATGTAAATGTATTTTTACTTTATATAGTGGCACATTGGCGGCCAAGCTTTGTATACTAATACGGACATCCAGGCAACGCGAACTGTTCAGGGAAAAAAATCTAGAGCCTCAGGTTCTAGGTTATGTGCACCAAGAAAAAAATTTGGAGGAATCGGCAAAAATACCCCCATGATTTCTATGTTTATTATTCCACGCTGAGAGCTGCTACCTGCTGTCATCAGTGGATTCATATTTACTAAATAATGCTGTACATAAATAACATTGAATTAAAGTCTAGACGCTACCTTCTGCTGCATCTAGATACACACGCTAGATAAATAGGAATTAAGCTATGTGCAATAGAGCATAACAATGTTCCTTGCTAATACGAGACCCAAGAGTCAGCTCTGGGTCAGTAGCGTATTATAAAATCGCAACCAATAACAAACTGGTACAAAAGAAGAAGGGGGCCCTGCTTTTGTGAGCTTACAATGTAATCGGTGGGGAAGTGAAACAGTAGGAGAGGACGGCTTGGATGGGGATGAGTCGATCGAGTCAGGATGATCTGTAGAGGTTCCTGGTCGTTCAGATGGCTTGATTAGCATGATGGCTGAGAGGTTGTAGAAAGGTGGGTTTTCAGAGAACTTTTGAAAGTTGCGTACGAGGGAGAAAGTCTGATGGGATGAGGAAGGGATTGTCAGAGGAGGTACAGCTTGGGTGAAATCCTGAATGCGGGAGCAAGAAGAGGTAATGATGATAGGAGAGACGCAAGTCATGAGAGGAACAAAAAAGGCGAAGTATTCTGCTGCAATGTGGTAGAAGTGCTGCAATCACCTGTAATCAGCGGGATGCTCCTGCATATTGCTCCACCTTTTCCTATTTGCACCAGAATCGCCTGCACATTTATATACCATGCACGCTTCCCTTTGAGACTAGCTTAGAAGAGTAAACGCTGCGGTGCCTACCCGTGCAGTAGTCACAATAAGTATGACCCCAATGAGCAGGGAACCCAACATGCTATCGGTTACAGAAGTCGCCGTCTCTTTACTAGACAGCATCGAACGTCTTCATGATACAACAACAGCACACAGGCTCAACAAGTACGCTAACGCAAAGAAAACGACGCGGCTTCCGTAGTAGCGTCTGCCTTGTTTCCTAAGGCAACAAGTTCGTGTTTGACATACGACGCCCTATTGTGTCCGTGGGACTGTATCTACCAATTGGAACGTCCCTCAGGGCGAGAGGACTTTCCATCTACCAATCAAACACTAGAAGTTTTCTCGGCGGCTTCTGTAGCGGGACGGACAAGTATAGCACAACGGAGGCGACGTCATCACCATCGGGCTCAACAACAGTCAGGAACGGACCGCCGCCGCTGCTGGGTACCGAATGGGTGAGTATGCATTAGCGTGTATTAGTGTAATACAGGGCGCAGGGCGTAGTGATTAGAAAGGATGTGTCAGGGTAGTTTTTATGATACCCGGAAAATACTTGGAAATCTGGTAAGTAGTTTCATACAAAGTGTGGAAAATTGGCTTATGTGGACAACAATCGTCATAACCCTCAGCCAACATTTAGGAACTGTAGCCCCAGCGGTTGGGCTGCCATCTGCCAGTGTAAAACAATATTAATAGGTTATGTGTAAGGAGTTATTATGGTGCAAAGTTGGCCTTATTACCATAGTAACCAGTGGAATGGTCCAGTCGGCAGAACTGTTCTGTTGGTTGCTATGGCAATGAGGATCAAGGATGGTGCTTACTAGGATGCTTTATCACACCTTCCAAATTTTCAGTGTCCCACGTTGGCTTCTGACCTCTGAGCGACCCATTTCCACCCCATTTATTCCTGCTCAGTGCCTGAAAAAGCTGCCAACGGTTCCAGTGAGAAAGCCCTTTACCAGGACATAAACTTGATTATCCCGGGAGTCCTAGCAAACCTGGGACAGCTGGTATGTATGCGCTGATCCTGCCAAATGATGCCGTCTCTAACAGGTAGATCCCGAGATACAGGTAGCTTGCTGGCTCCCGCCGAGTATCTTGTGATCTACACCGTACCCAAGAACCTGGCACACGCTATGCTTGAGGGAGACCAGATTGTATCTAATGAAAATGGAGAAAAAAAACATTAAAAACTAATAAAAATAATACAGCATGCATTCCTAATCCATAAAATGCTAGTTTCCGGTAGATCATTCAGTTCATCATTAACGCTAAGTAACTCATTGTGTACTGTATTCTTAATCGTATTGCATACTGTGAGAAAACAGCCCAAATTTTAATCCATCAAAAGCATCTTGATTAATCAGGTAGATTGAAGCTATTTGATATTGTAGAATAATAAGCAAAATGTCATATGGTTCTGAAAAGGCCACTTGCAATGTAAATGTATTTTTACTTTATATAGTGGCACATTGGCGGCCAAGCTTTGTATACTAATACGGACATCCAGGCAACGCGAACTGTTCAGGGAAAAAAATCTAGAGCCTCAGGTTCTAGGTTATGTGCACCAAGAAAAAAATTTGGAGGAATCGGCAAAAATACCCCCATGATTTCTATGTTTATTATTCCACGCTGAGAGCTGCTACCTGCTGTCATCAGTGGATTCATATTTACTAAATAATGCTGTACATAAATAACATTGAATTAAAGTCTAGACGCTACCTTCTGCTGCATCTAGATACACACGCTAGATAAATAGGAATTAAGCTATGTGCAATAGAGCATAACAATGTTCCTTGCTAATACGAGACCCAAGAGTCAGTTCTGGGTCAGTAGCGTATTATAAAATCGCAACCAATAACAAACTGGTACAAAAGAAGAAGGGGGCCCTGCTTTTGTGAGCTTACAATGTAATCGGTGGGGAAGTGAAACAGTAGGAGAGGACGGCTTGGATGGGGATGAGTCGATCGAGTCAGGATGATCTGTAGAGGTTCCTGGTCGTTCAGATGGCTTGATTAGCATGATGGCTGAGAGGTTGTAGAAAGGTGGGTTTTCAGAGAACTTTTGAAAGTTGCGTACGAGGGAGAAAGTCTGATGGGATGAGGAAGGGATTGTCAGAGGAGGTACAGCTTGGGTGAAATCCTGAATGCGGGAGCAAGAAGAGGTAATGATGATAGGAGAGACGCAAGTCATGAGAGGAACAAAAAAGGCGAAGTATTCTGCTGCAATGTGGTAGAAGTGCTGCAATCACCTGTAATCAGCGGGATGCTCCTGCATATTGCTCCACCTTTTCCTATTTGCACCAGAATCGCCTGCACATTTATATACCATGCACGCTTCCCTTTGAGACTAGCTTAGAAGAGTAAACGCTGCGGTGCCTACCCGTGCAGTAGTCACAGTAGCCTGTAATACAAGCTTGAGTGCCGTTATAATAAATGAAGTAAATTGACTTCAAGGTCTTAGACAAAGTAGAGTTTTTTTGTAGAAGTTGGGGCTCTGTGTGCACTTAAGCAGCGTTACATTTGTTTAAAGTAGATGCAGGGGTATTTTATCCTTTTCCTCTGTGTTTCCATAGTCTATTTTCCCCACAGATGTAACTTATACATACGCATTGAAGTAAATATAACTGCTTTATATTTTTGTATCACTTCTGCCTTATCTGAATCTTCCCCATTTTTGTTTTTTTTCTCTATGTTATTAGTATTTTTGGGGTTTTTTTTGGAGTCTTTCGTCCTGAAAAGATGTTGAAACCTGGCATTTGACATGTCAAAGAAACGAACGCCTACAAACATGGATAAGAAGACATTCAAGTCTGATCAGTCTCGTAATGATGATAAAAGGTAATAATATGACTTAATAATAATATTAATTGTAAAGCTTCCCTTCTGACTTAACACAAATTGTTATTGTGTTGCAGATGTGTTTGGCTTTATTATTCCGTCTCACTGGAAATGTGGCTTTGCTGTAATTACCCCCAATAGTTTATAAAGCAACTTGGCCTCTAGAGGGCCAATGTGGTTAAACTGTATTCATATGACTGCAAGCATGGAGTATCATACATAAAGGTTAATATGATTTAAGCTGACCAATCATTAAGGCACTGCTGCTTTATATTACCTTTTTCTAGCCATGAACAATTTTAAAACCATAATATAATCTGCTATCTTTGTATTATATTGCGTTATGCAACGCCATCATTAAACAGTTGCACAAAAACAATTGTTGAAGTCAAAGATGATAATACTTATACTTTCCATTATATATTTTTAAATAGATTGTAAGCTTGCGAGAGCAGCACCCTCTCTTCCTTCTGTACTGGTTTTTGTTATCGTGTGTCACGTTATTCTCAATTGTCATTTCTTTTCAATACCTGTTATTGTAATGGCACTGTGGAATCTGCTGGGCGATATAACTAAATTGAATGTAATAATTCTTGCAGGCATGGGAAGGAAGAACAGGCTGATCCGACTGTCATCACTGAACTCCGTTCAAAACTTAACAAGGCTAACAGTGAAAACCTTGAACTGGTTGCAAGACACAATGCAGAGGTAAGTTCTCTTTTTTCACAAGCATATTGCAAGAGTGTGACCTCGTAGGGCCAATCCATAGCAAAGTTATTCCTTTTTGATCTCTTTAAACCTGCTGTGCCAATAGAACACACCACCTTAGTAATTATATCACTACATCATTTACTTTGTTATATATTCACATTATATTATCTATTTAATGACATATTTGCCATTATATTGATATATGTATGTACACATTATTTACCCTATTTCCTTTATACACTTATTCTTGATGACATTCACTTTATTCATTTTATATTAGCTATATATTTATTCATTAGTTTATATTATGGGAGGTTTTCATCTTTTGATTCTACATTACAACTGATTAACATACTCACTAATTTTGTTAACTCCGCCTTTTAATTAATCATTGAGTTTAAACATACTTTGATTTATTGTCTGATACTAAAATGTGTTTCCTGGATCGGACAGCTTAGCTTATGATTGAGCACTTGTGTGCGAAACACTAAGTCCTTTTATATTTTCCACTGATAAGAAAATGTCTAAGTTTAGATGATGCTGACTGGTTTTATAGTCTATGGGTTTTGAGTGGCACTTGCCTCTTTGGAGTGTGATTAAGATATTAAAACAAATATCTCTACTTTGTATGCTTTAAATACCACCTTGTGGCTTCCTGTGGTAAGCCAGTATTTTCATAGCACAACATGTTTGGAAAAAGAAGTCCAAGTGTATTTCTTTTTCCAAACAATTGTGCTATGAAATATATAAATATATATATATATATTTATATATATATATATATATATAATTTCTATGCTTGTATACCGAACCAGCCCTGGCTGCTGATCTGTGTCGTCCCATAAATTAACCAAATTCTTGTGGGTGGTGCCTGTGTGGTCACCTGGATTCAAGGAGCCCGACAAGAATATAAGCAACTCAGTTTTAGATGGGTTTTATACAAGTGGTCTTGAAGAGTCTGGTACTATACTCTCATCAAAGCTGCTGAGGCAGAACACTCCTACAAAATATATCTAGAAACCAGAGAAAACAACTACCAACTACCAAGAGAGTATTTGGGTAATATCTCAAGGTTGTGGCGATAACCCATAAACTAGTTTCTATCCTAGTACCATGTGGTCCAGAGCCGGCTTCAGTAATGGATTATGGTTTTAAAGCTGAGTAAATCACAAATCTATTTTGGCTAACATTCCACTTGTCCTTTTTGGATCTCATCACTCTTTTCTTACTACGGATTAACTTTTTACGAGCAGCTGTCAACTTATGAAAGCCAGTTCACCCGACTCCGTTCTGAAGTTGAGAAAGGTGAAGCCATTCGTCAAAGCTTGGAGTATGAACTGGCAGTGGCAAGGAAGCAGTGCAGTACCGAGAGACTGGCACTAAATGAAGAACGAGCAAGTTCTCTCCGCACTCAGGAACAATTTAAAGGTAAACTCTATGTCATTAAAATGTTAAAACGGTTAAAAATTTGGAATACGATATTGTAAGCCTTCCCACAGATGCCGTACTTGTAAGATAATCTTAAACCATTTTTAAGATTTTTTTTTGTATTATTATTTCTCTGTTTGACATGCCGTGTATAGCTAGAGATTGTGCATCCAATATACTTTTTGCATTAGTATTCTGTGAAAGATCGGTCCTACTGCTGGTCCAAATACTTTTATGTGATCCTCATATTCATTAGGAACTGTGACAAAGACTTATTACAGTATAGAAATCTCTTAACACAATTCATCTAGCAGACACACACGGCTGTGTGCTTGACTCAGCCCATTCTAGCATAATGGTCCTATAGACTGCTCCATTGCTTGGATTTGCTCACATTTCCAGTCATATAGATACAGAATGCCTTACAGCCATAGGTAAAGGGACATAAACCTAGGTAAAATATATTGATAAACAGTAACAGAGGAATATGTACATCGACTAAAAAAGTGAAACATAAAGAT
>VKOC01026333.1:0-24271 GCA_009364415.1 Spea multiplicata
GCCGAGCTACTTGTGTATTATCCAGGCGCCACCTGAAATATTATATACAGGGGCAATTACCACATAATACTATTTATTACATATTTTACTTTTACTAAATGAATGTTACAAACAGGTAATTATTTATTCGGTTTCTTAACACGTGACATTCTTAACACGTTGTCAGCCAATAACATTTAGTTGAATCACAGGTTGTTTTTTTGGCCCCACATAAATTATGCAAAGTAACTTTGGATGAAGTCGATGTTTCTATTACGCCATTGAAATGAACCCCATAATCTCCCAATTTCCATTGCAGAACCGTCATAGAACCTTCTTCAGTTCCAGTTTGAAAGAAAAACATAAGTGGCGCCCGTCATTTAATATACGTTCTTCTATAGAAGGGTGTCAGCGACATTAAACTGTCCCAAAAAATTGAAAACACAACCCTCTAGCAAACTTACCTGCAGACTCCTTCTTTAGTGTATAACCCCTTTAGTTTCGGTGGGCTCTCCCATGGAATATTTTGGTCACCCAAGTACTCAGTTTTGGTAATAAATTCACTAAATTAATCATTTCCCTACCTGGGAACTTCTGGGCTCTGGCTACCCGAAACCTACCCTTGCAGGACGTTGCCAGGACTGCCCACTGACGTCATTGGGCGGTCCAGCTGATGCCGGTGGGTGGTCCCGCTGATGTCAGGGGGCGTTCCTGCTGTTGTCAGGGGGCGTTTAAAGGGGGAAATGGGCGGGGAGTGGGGCGTGTCAAGACCCCGCTCCCGCAACCTGGAGGATTCGGGTGTTCGGGAGTTCTCCGGAGAGTTCCCAGGTATGATAATTTCCAGTAAAAATAAAAAATATTTTTTTCATAACAGAAACAAGTATTAAATATTAATGCCCCAGATCCAAGTAAGTGCCTGGGACCCCCGTGTCTTCCTATGGATCACCTTAATACATGGCACGTACCTGACGTAAGTCCCGTTCCCAGGACTTACCTGGCAAATTCAGGAATGTTGCCAGCCATGGAAATAATACGCAGGAAACAAATCTAATAGCACACCGGGGTTATTATACTAACGCACTGGCGCTTACCACGACCATTTCCATCGTGTTTCTGTAAGCCAGGCATATAATAACACGGCCACGTAATAAAACGAATCTATTTCTTTGACTAATTTTAGAGAGTTCAGGAGGTGACATTTATTTGCAGTAAACGCAGACCCCCGATAGCTCCGTTTTACAGATTATGATAAACGATCCCATTTTAGTTTAGTTCACTACAAGTTTATGCGGTTAAAAAAAAATGAAGTGCTTCAACATATGCCTGATTTATAGTTAAAAGGGTGCGATCCATCATTGTATGGAAGCGGTAGGCGTCCTTTCTACAGGACCATAATACTTATTCCAGCCACCCTTGCCCCTTCAATGTTCTACAATACATTTTCCTGCTGTCTACAGACCCACGGGCTAAATGGTAAGAGGTGACTTACAGTCGGAAAAGAGCTATAACATCTAACATTAATAAAGGGGCAATTCTTATTACACAACGTTTCCTAAAGAATGGAAGAACATTCCTCCTCAATACAAACCTTTCGCCGCCTGGTCCTACCTTTTATGTTTCATTGCAGGGTCCCAATTTTCACATTTATTAAAAAGGTCACATCGACCTTCGTGATATGCGGAGGTGCCTGCAGCGTAGATATTGTTCTTTTGGTTTGAAAGCCGAGCACAGCAGATACAGACTAATTTTCGTGATTCCAAGGCTTAGAATTAAAGGAGAAGTGCCGCCATCACAGGTTTTCACACGCGTTCCGTGTAATTCTTTATTAAAAGAATTTTGGGTGTCTGTTTCGGGACACCTGTTTTTGAGGTGTGTGGTTAGAAGTGAGAAGGGACAGTGTCAACGATGGAGAATCGGTTGGGCCGGACAGAGAATGGACAGGGTCAGAGGCATCCACCCAGGGCCGGCCCAACAATGGAGCCGAGTGGGGCAATTGCTTCAGGCGGCACTTTTGAAGGGGCGCCACTTTGCCGCCCCAAGCCCCTTTTTTTTTAAAGCGGAAGAGAGAGAGAGAGGGCGCCAAGTGGTTTTCGCTTACCAAGTTGTTAGTACCCGCTCGGTGCCCCTCTCTCCTCTGCGGCAGGTCTCCCTGTTCTCGGTGCCAGCTTGTAATGCTGAGCACCGAAAGTGACACCCATTTCCGGCGCTCACGCATTACAAGCGGCGCCCGAGACTGAACAGGGAGACTCGCTGCAGGGACTGCTGAAAAAGTAAGTACAAGGGGGGTAGATAAGGGTAGATAATAGGGAGTGAGGGAGAGGAAGGGTAGATAATGGGGGGGGGGGCGGTATTTTAAACTTCGCCCCAAGCAGCATTTTGTCTTGGGCTGGCCCTGCATCCACCTTACATGAAAAGCCATACCTGGGAACCGGGTTTGGCCCAGATGTCAGTGGGCAGTCCTTGCTGTGTCCCAGTGCAACATCACAATAGATACCCTTGGTAGACCCTCAAGGATCTCTTTTATACTAGAGGAGACCCCTAATGATGTTATAGGTGTCCCTATAATTTTTTTTTTGTTATTTTATTATTGTTATTATTTTTATGTTTTTATTTTTTTTTTAAGAGACACAAAATCTCTTTTTTATTTGTTTGGCCAGTTACATCTACAATAATTCTGATAGTGTGAAAAATAATCTCAGATACCTTAAAACCAAATGATGCATTCTTAAAAGATGGTGGTTTACGGTGATGCAATAAGCGCATCTGCCAAAATAAACATAGACTATGACCTGGACTTTACAGCAAAACATAAATACATTTTTGGCGGTTCGTCCAAAATTACCTTGCAGAATGTATGTGGCGACAACTTATTAAACAAGAAAATCTCTTTGATGCGATGTGTGATTCAATGAAACATTATTGGCCTCTACAAATTAACGTGTGTTAAGAAATGTAATAAATAATTACCTGTTTGTAACATTCATTTTGTTTAGAAAGTTTAGTAAAAGTAAAATATGTCATAAATATAATGATGTTGTGATTGAAAATGATTTGCCTTCAATAATAAAAAAGAAAGTTGGTACCCGGAAAATACACTAGGTGGCGCTCTGATAATACACAAATACCTAAATTACTCATTATTAATATGTATTCTTGCAAAAATAAAAATTAAGCACCTACCTGACGTGGAAGAGGCAGCCCTGGAGCTGCAGCTGCCCTCATCTTCCACTGAAGCAGCCCATCAGGCAAAAAGTGCTCCTACTGAAACCAATGGGAACACTTTTCACACATGCATACCTCCTGCGTGTTAAATAGCATTAAAGTGCATACAAAGACTAAAGTGTCCACTCAACAGCTTTGTAGTACATTATGAACGCTGGCAAGAAACTTTCAAGACCATTTGTTTTAAATGACCTAGCAAATTCCTATCAAACCAAAGCCAATAATTATCAGTATTTTTACATCCCTTGCCATGCCTCCCCAAAAAAATAATTCTGAATAATAAAATAATAAGTCTGAAAATAGACTGTAATTAACGTTTTCCAGCAGAAGTAGCAGTGAGGGGATTTGAATTTGAAAGATTCCTATGATTCAAATTCAAAATAGTGTCAAAAGAAAAAAAAATATAGGCTTTCAGAAACAATTCCCCCAACAAGCTGGTCTTCCACTGAAATGTAAGGTTTAGATTTATTTTTAAAAACATGATGGGGGCCATGCTTGGGTAAGTCTAAAAGAAAGTCACAATTATAATGATAAAATGTACACACGGCTAATTTATTTCATATCTGGCATGATGTTTGCAATGGAACTAATTCAGTAATAATCTTTGTTAACCTGCTAGATTATTGTTTTTTAAAAAAATCTAACGAAAAATTAAATTTTATTATCAAGCAAAAATTACAACAAATTCCCAACATAAACATGTAAAAAATAAATAAATACCATTATTAGCAACTGTTTATCGCCTATGTAAAATATAATAAGGCCAGTCATGTATTCTTCATTTTTAATATGCATAAACTTGGAACATTTTTTAGTAGAAATATATTCATATTTTACAATGTTTCATTAACTTTGGCCGAGATAGGGGCTTGGAAAACATCTGCAAAGGTGGTCAGTATCCAAGGGAGGGGTGGCACTTGCTGGACTGGGGAGGCAAGTACAGTCCATCGGCCCCTGGCCCCCCACATACAAACGTACACACTCACACTGACACAAACTTTCATGCCTACTCAACACAAACTAATGCGAACACACCCCCCCTCACACATTCATGCTTACACACACATACGCATTCATACTCATACACACTTACATATTCATGCTCACACACTTTCACATACTGTACATGCTTATAAACAAATACACATACATGCTCATACACACTTACACATACATGATGGCACACAAACTCACTTATACATACACTCTCGCATACATGTAATCTTTGTAAGGAATAAACACAAGGAATCCGAAAGGAGATTTTAGCAAAGATAGTTCTAAAATTCTCATACAAAGAAGTATATGAAAAATATAGTTAAAAATACATCCAGTGGATATATATCTAATCAACATGTTGTAGATCACAGGGAAGAAAGATACGATAATTGGTCCCTTTGGAGAATATACAAGTCCGCTGAAGTTTTTTTTCCCCCCTCTCGTTTCTTATACTAGTCACAGTCTTATTGGTGATTAAATGAAAACTAAAACTTTAAAAGAACAAAGAAGAAGAAGATGAATCACAAAAAAAGAAGAAGCAAACTGTTCTTACATATAGAGCAGGGAATTTGTGATGAGAGAACCGACAAACATTAACCTTGTGTGCAGCGGACTGGAAATACAAACATTTTTATTTCTGGACTAAATGGATAGAATACATCTGTGTCGTTCCGATTTATCAGGGGAAATGCAGACAGAACTTTCCTTCTGAAATTTATTAAACTATCTCCAGCTGCCCACATCGACAACCCAGTGAATTGTGTCAGACCTCCTCATACCTGGGAACTTCTCGGGGCTGGATGACCTTGGCTCACCCTCTCTTGCTCTTTTTAGGAGGCAAAAAGGGAGTGTGGCTGTACACAGGGGCAGGCAAGGAGGGTAAAATGAGGTAAAAGCGGGCAAAACTTGGGTAGATATTGTTCAAATACAGACATTTCCTCCAATCATGGATCATGGTGCCCACCCCCTGACGTCATATGCCGGCGCTCAGCGTGAGGTGCTGGCACCCGAGACAAACGCTTCACGCTCTCAACACTGCAGTCTGGGCAGCGCTGAGGGAGGCGGCAGTGGCAGCGGCGGGAGCAGTGGAGTCCTGGATTTCTGTCAGTCAGGGGGCCCAAGAGTGGCGAGCGGTCGTTTTCAGCAACCGCTGGCACCCCTTGGGCCCCCTGACTGGCAGAAACTCCAGGCCCGGTCGCAGTCGCGACCCCTGCGACCCCGGTAGTTCCGCCACTGGCTGACCCTGCAACCCTGACGTGTGTCTGACCTCTCCTCTGAATTTTGAGTGTGCTTTATTAATTTTCTAGCGTATTTAGCTGAAGTTGATACCTTTTATTGAACCAACAAAGAAAAAGTTGTAAACTTACATAAACTTTTGAGGCAAAGTAGAGACTTCTGAGGTAAAAATATATTTTGCTATGTTGGCCCAACAAAAGGTATGAACTTCAACTAAAGACCTAATTTTCTCTTGGGTCTATTACAGCTATGTCCATTTTCACTTAATTTTTGAAAATCATTTTTGTAGATGGTACATGCATCAACAAGTAATTTCCCTGGAAAAAGTAATTATATGGAACACAGATTTAAATATATTATTAACTCTAGATACACCAATTAGCCGTAAAATTGTGACCACAGCAACTGCTTCCATCACCTATAGATTGAGGCCAGGCTTCGATACGTTCTTTTGTTGAAGTTTTTGTTCACTTGTATCGTTTGTGCGCAAATTGATTTTTTGGTGGAATTTTTCCTTGTCTGATTTTTTTTATCTCAACTAAGCTTTTAGTGAAGGAAGTGCGGAATTATACACTAACACCCAGCCCCCCACCCACCAATGCGGCTCAAAATCTTCAAATATGGATGGTCTCAATTGGGACAGCAAAATGGGAGAGCTTAATGAGGTCACATAATTTGACCACTTCAACAGTGGTGAAGACCCTTGGTTCCACTCGAAGTGTGTTGATGTATGTGAGTGTGGACTCATTCATATAACACCGGTGGTTGGTGGTGCACGGCACACACTAGCATTGCAACAATTTTGCCAAACCGATGATAATAGCGTCCTAACTTCTCTGTTTGATCATCAACCCTACGCTGGCGAGCCCCTCAAACGAAAGCGCGGGCGTCCACCTATTGTCCATTTCTTGTGTGTTTCCCCACAAAAGCATAATTTGCTACTTCCTGAACTTTTTTCCAGAAAAAGCTTGCATTCAGGTCCGACGACATGTACCCAGAAAGTCAGTGGCTTAACGTGAAACCTCTCCCACAGTTTTAAGATATAATGTGTAGCCATGTAAGCCGTCCATTTGCTGCATGCACTTGTGAAGCTTTGCTAAAGCTTTTAAGCTCATCCTCGCCCATGATGAATAATAATTGTAGCAGTCAGAATGTGGGAGTATTCTATATATACGGCGAGATTCTCCTACGCAACAGGCACCGTTCCTATCAAATCAAATCCGTTTCCAAGACCGTTCTCTGTACAACATGTACCGCGTCTGCATCGCGTGGCTGGGATCTTCTCTCACGCAGCATGAAAAGGATTGCAGCGTAATAAGGATCAAAAGAGCCTTGCAAATTAATAATTGACATTTGCCAACAGCAGAAATAGAAATGTTGCCCAGCAGGGCTTTTAGTTAAAATATATATTTATATATTATATTTATATATATATATATACGGTATATATGTATATACACACACACATATATATATATATATATATAATATATATTTATAACATGGTGAAGAAAAAAAACAGCCCTTATATTAAAGTTCAGCAACAATAGCTTAATTCTTCTAGTAATAGTTTTTTAAAGAAAAAAAAAATCACGTAGCTATGTCAAATTTGAATATTTACAAATAATGGAATAATTACTTTTTAACAATTAAAGCAGTCAATACATTTCCTGTGTCACGTGTTACCTTTCTATACACAGGGGGGGAAACCTATGTACTGCTGTTTAACTATTATATAATTCATATATAATAGTATTAGACCAAAAGTATGTGGACACGTGACATCCATACGAGCTTCTTAGCCATTGCATTCCAAAACTATAGGCCCATACCTCTGTAGCTATGACATCTTCCGCTCTTCTGGGAAGACTTCCCACAAGATTTTGGGTCATGACTGTGTCAATGTGTGCCCATTTAGCCTAAAGAGCATTTGAGAGGTCGGGCACTGATGTTGGATGAGAAGACCTGGCTCACTATCAGCGTTCCAATTTATCCCAAAGGTGTTCAACTGGGTTTAAGGCCAGGGCTGGGTGCGGGCCATTTGAGTTCCTCCACATCAAAAGCATGTCTTTACCACCAAGAACTGCATGACTCCTCATTCAGTTATCTCCTCCATGTTGTTCAGTTGCCGATTGCTGTTGACTGCTTCAGACTTCAGAGTTTTGTAAAGTTGTGGGGCTTCAGAAACGAAACAACTTTTGCTTGTTTTGCCACAAGTTTCAAGAAAGTCTGGAGCTGCAGCTTCTCTTTAACGTAATCACCATACCTGGGAACTTCTGGGCTCCGGCTACCCAGAGTCTTCCCTTGCGGGACGCGTCCAGGACTGCCTGCTGACATCGGTTGGCGGTCCTGTTGACGTCGTGTGGGAGTTCCCGCTGACGGCAGCGGGAACCACGCCCATTTAAAGGAAAAAAGGGGCGGGGCGGGGGATGTCATGACTCTGCTCCCGCAACCCAGGGAATTCGGGTCTTGACCCGGAGAAGCAGTGCTCAACCGGCAATCTCCGAGTCAAACCCGGAGAGTTCCCAGGTATGGTAATTACTCTTTTGCCTATAGATTGAAGAATGCATATTAAGGTACGCAAAGTACTTTAATAAGCATTCTTCATTAGTGGCTCCGTATGGAAAACTAAACTGGCCAGACCTCTTCTAAAGAAAACTATATATTTTTCTGTGTTGAACACACAAAATGTATTACCTTTATCACCCTTAACTGAAGACTCCATGTTGTCTTTAAATCGTGTCTACATAAAGAACAAGGATATTGCAATATTTGTCAGATTTTGTTCACTGTAAGTTTTTCTAAAGTTATATATTTAAATACTCATCCACACATTGATTGGAAATACTTACTAATACATTCATGCTAAGACTCTGCGATCCTCTCATTATAATAACACTAAATCTAATTTTCAGGGAATTTCTAGTGTACATGCAGCTAATTTCCTGACACACGGCGATCCGAAGCTGCAAATAGTTTGGTCATCACCTCCCACGAGGAACCAGCTTTCACATTCTTAATTAGCCGATTAAGACATACGACAGCCTCCCACAGCTTCGCGGAGAAAGGCTGCAGAATGATTTTCTTATTAATTGAACAATGATTATAAGAATTTGATTCTAAAAAAAAAAAAAAATGCCCCTTAACTTTTCTAAACTTTTAGGATTTTTGTGTTGAATATGATGGGTAATGCTAAATCTGCTTTATTGAACTTAAATACATGACTTCATGCCTAAAGTCTGCAAAACACTAAATAAAATTAACATATAAAAGAGGTAGAAAGTGGAAGGAAATGAGTATGGCCAAGTGAAAGCCCTACTTTTTCTTCCTTTATGTAAATTCTCATGCTAGCTTATGTAGAGTGCCACCTTCTGATGTCTGGTCTATGTTGGAGTCTATTGTTTCCAAAATATTGCATAAAATAGCATTAAAAATACTTGAACTAATTGACCTGAATTGTTTTAGATTCAGGATAATCCTATGCCTATACCAATTCCCTGATTGTAATATCCTCTACAACTTTTCCATCTGAAGTGCGTTATTTTACATTTATCAACGTTAAACTGCAGCTGACACACTCTTCTAATTTATTTAAATCATTATTTATTTGGCCTATTCCAACAGTAATGTCTACCCTTTGTATTGTCTGCAAGAAGACAGACTTTAGCTTTAAGACCTTTTGTAATATATTAGTCCCATTTACATAACTCCCTTCTTTTGTCTTCAGTCTAACGATAGCTTATTTTTTGTTTTATTTTTTTATAAACTGGGCAAATTTCTCCTGTGTGCTCTTTGGAGCATCTAATAACGCTATCTTTGGATTTACTCTTATCTTCCTCATTTTGAGTCTGCGTTTAGTTCCTAAATGCTTCCTTCTTGTCCTTTAATATGTGCTTTCCTTCTGCAGAGGGCCACAGGGGCTTCCCACTTACTGATAAGTTATTTATTTATTTTACTGTCACCGTATTAAAAGACCAAAATACAATTCTTCACGTGCAATTCAATCACGTTTGGGGATTTCTTGCTCCTGGCCATGTAAGTTAAAAAAAACGTCCCAAACTTTCCAGAACGGCATTAAATCTGCTGAGCAAATAGCTTGTTACTTGAATATTGTCTCAAGGATTATGATGTCATCTCTATCACGGAGCCAACATTCACATATTCACACTTTCCGCCAAGGATCATATACCATATGATTAGATTTGGTGGAGTGCAGTGTATCTATTTCTCTACAGAAACAGAATCCAAATCTATCATTGTTAAGCCGCTTCTAAACAGGAGCTACATTGTGTTGCCTCCATTAAAATCTGAACACGCTCCAAGCATTATGTCCCAGATATAATGTAATAAAATGTAATTTACCGCTAAAGAAAACTCTTGACAAGAGCTGGGCAAAAGGCCAGTTTTGCCTCCCATTAGATTACTTTCAAATACTTGGATTTCAAGATCAGAAACAACGTAGGTTTTCTTCGGGGCGATCTGCGAAACTAATCTTAATGATTTTTTTTTGATTGACCGAGGTGGCGCAGTAGACATTGCGTATCTAGATACAGAGAAGAGTTTTGAGTTTAGATCCCAATATTGTCAGACCACAGAGGGTTGTAGTCTATGGAGGAAAATCAGACAACAATAAAAAAAAATGTATGCTCCAATGTGTCCATTGACTCCAACGTGCATTAAACATATGGACTAGACTTCTCCTTTAATTAAAAAAGTTAGAGAATGGTATGAGAGAGTGGCAATTTTGTTTGTCTTGTTTTCTTTAAAATAAAGCATCACTTTAGTAGTGTTCCATATTAGCATACCTGGGAACTCTCCGGGTAAAACCAGAGTGAGCCGAGTGAGCACTGCTTCTCCGGGTCAAGACCCGAATCCTCCGGGTCGCAGGAGCAGGGTCTTGGCACACCCCACTCCCTGCCCATTTTTCCTTTAAATGGGGTGGTTCCCACTGCGTCAGCAGGAATGCCCCTGATGTCAGTGGGAACACCCCCAACGTCAGTGGGAACGTCCCCAACATCAGCAGGAACTCCCATTTAACGTCAGCGGGACCACCCACTGGTAGCCGGAGCCCAGAAGTTCCCAGGTATGAGTATTAGGCAACAGAATGTAACTACTGGGGATGAAAAACTGAATGTTTTTGGAATTGAGAGATATTTGGGGGTCGGCAAAAAAAAATAAAAATCCACCAGCACCTTTTGCTCAAATACTGCAACTTAGAACTGCACATTTTGACAACCAGATTTTGGGTTGCCCTCATTGTTTGCCCATCCTTTCTCTCACTTTCAGTATCATACTTTTTCTATTTATGTTGACCACCTACTTTCTGAGTCATGGACGTCTTCATTTGCATTTTAAGAGGCATTTGATTTCATGTCTGCTGTGTGCTATGCGGTGAATTACAAACTTGCAATAAATAAATATTTTCCACATCAAAATTTTATTTGCTCTTACCTTACTGTTGTTGTGCTGCATGTTGATGTGGGTGAGAGTCTGCGGAGACTGCAGGAGAGTGGTCGAGACCCGAACTCTGCAGTCCTTACCTAAATGACCTCTCTATGGCTCTACTTTCAAGGATTAGGCAGGGTCACATACGCATGTTGTATTGCATGGCTCTGCATTAGTACCGCGCAGGCTGATGCTTCACAAAGTAAGTGAGTTGCATGTTTGGGCATGTTATTAGTGTGTGCGCGTGTGTGTCTGGGTATGTGTGTGTCAGTGTTGAGTATCATGGTGTGTTAGTGTGAGTGTGTGGGTTAGTTTGTCTATGTGTGTGTATTGGTATGAGTGCCTGGATGTGTGTGGTAGTGTGAGTGTCTGTGTGTGTTGTGAGTTCCTAAGAGTGTTCTGAGTCCTGGACTAGCTAAAGGGGTAGCTAGTGCAGATTCAATGCAGGGCTTAGCTTTGGGAAGTTGGGAAAGGAATGATGCGGTCAGCATAGATACAGAAAAAGCTAACCCACTACATGCTGAGACAGGTTGGAAAATGGTAGCTTGGAAGTAATGTGTACAAATGCCTGTAAATAAGATCCCTGCAAAAGGTTTGTTCACATCAGTGCGATATATAGACACCCTGGCCATGCAGAGGAGCTTGACCATCTGCTACTCGAAGAAATGACCAAGATGTCAATAAAATGTGGCATTATCATTATGTGAGGGTCACTTAAGGAACATAGACACCTGAAAGACATAAAAATCCCAGGGCAGAATATGACATTAAGGACTGTTCCGTCAGTGAAAACAGAACAGAGGGACTTAGGAGTAATTATTCCTGATGACTTAAAGGTAAGCAAAGGTAAGCATGATCTCAAGAGTATTGTGAACAGTTCTGGAGACCCCATCTCCAGTAGTTTGTAGGATAAACATTTATCAGAAAAGACTAATGGAACTCAATATGTATGGCATTGAGGAAAGAAGAGAAAAAGGAGATGCAAAAAAAAAAATTGAAATACTGAAAGGGATTTAACAAAGTACGAGCTTATCTCAAAGGAGGAGAAACATTAGAACAAAAAGTCATAGTCAAAAACTAGAGGGTCAGAATCTTAGAACTTGTGGAGGCTAATACAATGAGAAAATGTAAGCAGTCAAAGATGGCACTGACAAACTGTTTAGGAACAAAGGTGGCACTGATGAGCTGTTTGGGCACAAAAATGGCACTGACAAGTAGTTTGGGGGCAAACCTGGCACTGCGGCAAGTGGATGACATGTTACTTGGTGGAGTTGGGGAGCCCAAAGAAGTAAATTAGTTGCCATAGAAAATGGGTGTAGTTAGAAGTGTTATGGTTGTTAAGTGGGGGGTTAGTAATATAGCCACACCTGCCTGGAGGAGCCCTGCTTAACTAAATGAATTGCAACTCGTAGCTTATCTTGTAGCTTTACCTTAGAAATCCACATTTAATAGATGGTTATGGCGCTGCGGGGCAATACCCGGTCTCCTCAAATTTTATTTGTTTTACTAGTACCAAGTCATGAGCTCAGTTCACATAGCACAGGGAAAGGGTTCCGCTACTAAATCTTAATATCTCTTAATTTTCTTTTCAGGAGATTTCTAAAATATTTGTTAAATGCAAATGATAAGAAGAACATCAAATAACTCAGTGTTCTTTCTCAAGAACAGATGGTTTCAGCATTAAGATTTTCTGATTTGGCTTATATTTGCTTAGGCATGATCAAGGCATGACTCTTCTTTATATTATTTGTAATGATTTTTCCATCTTAAAACTGCAAAAAAAGGGAAAAACAACTTCCTGCTCCCATAAGTTGCAACAAGTCCACTCCTTGTTACTTTCAGTGGAGACCAAACTCATGAGTGTGACGTGCAGGAAACCCATGTTTCTAAGTAGTAGTAGTTGCAAGTCTCTTGCAGGTTGAGTAATTTATGGAAATAATACTCTCTGGTTAGCAGGGCTAAATTGGCAGTTCCAATCAAATAGTAGACCTCCAAGGGGGCATTTAGATATGCAAACCCCTCAAGCCATTGGGCAGGGAATGGGAGTGGGGCATTCTGACCTAGAACAACTACCTCTGGAGCGTTACTCCTTCTGCCACATAATAGGGAGTCAATCGCCCTACTGGTGAATCAGGCTCTTTGTAGCACCAATGCTCAATCAACACTACAGAAGACCATGCCAAACGTGCATGGCCTCTATAGCTTACTTCGCCATGGTGCCATATCAGGGGGCATATAAGGAGTATAAGGTATATCGGGGGTATAAGGCATATCGGGGCACAGTGGCATATCGGGGCACAGGGAATCCCTGGCAATAGGAGGTATAAGGCGATAGCTGGGGGCAACGTGGCAGCTGGGTTGGTCAGAATGTGCATAACTGGGGGGCAGTTGGCAAATATAAATATAAATCTAGGCAAGAGGTTTTTTCCTCATGGTTTTTATTGCATAGGAAAAATTAACGTTTAATACGAATTAATATTTATAATAACTTTAAAGTATTGAAACCTAGTTTGAGAAACAACTGGTGTTTTGGGGTCTTGTAGTTTTTATTATTTATGTCAGTAAAAATAAGAAGGATAAATAGAAGAATGCCAACTGGATAGAGATGAAAGTGCAATTTTAAGTCCTTTTTTTTTCCCAACACCCAGTTATGTTCATTACATTATTTTGAATAAAAGAAAAATTTGCATTCTTTTATCCGATTATGAAAAATAATCGGCCAACTAATCGATTATTAAAATAATGGTTAGTTGCAGCCCTAATAATTACCCTTTCCCGCCCCCCCGTGTAGCAGTGGATGGGGGATGAGGGTAGTATATATTAGCAAGTTTATTAAATGATCCCCACTGTTTTAGAGTTGCAGAGCAAGCAACCTCAGTTGAGTCTAAGTCAAGAGCCCACTCAACTTCTTAATAAAGAGATCCTTATCAATCTATTCCATATTCTTTGATTTTATATATATATATATACGGTATATATGAGAGAGAGACAGACAGACAGAGAGAGACACATAAGGGATAATACAGCTATTAATTTGGACACTTTAGTTATATTCTCTAATTATTTTTTTTTTAGGTAGCAGATACAAGAGTCTTGGTTAGATCTACACCATGCTTATTGTTACCACCAAATGTTTAGGTTGAACCATCACTTTAAGGCAATAACAAAAGGATGTTGCCGGCTGGATGGTTAATGAGGTTATAATGGATGTTCGTTCCGTCTCTTGGATATGATTGACAATTGGCACAAAACAAACCATTGACTAAGTAGGCATTGAGTCTGATCCATGACTCATGTATCGCAAGTGTGTCATAGCGAGATGCACATGGCTTCCTCGGCACATGTCCTCATCCAATATTATTTTGAACATCAATCGAATTGATTTTCAATAGACTTGGCAATAATCTAGGCAGAAAATATTAACTCTTCTTAAACTAGACAGCTAGATTATACTACTATAGAATCGGAATTATAATTTCAGGCATTCATTATTTTTAGACCTAATGTTGCATATAATAATCCTATATCTGTACGTTGAAGAAATTCATTTTTATTTATTAACCTCTTCAGCGCCAAGGGCTTTTCATTATGCTTGTGCATTTGTATTCGGGAGAATATGAAAAGGAACACAAATAGTGCATTTTCGTTGTTCAAACCGAATACTAAATAAACTAATATGGCGGCGGGTAACGCACAGTACACGAAAACGAAGAAGCACAACACGAAGAATCTTCCTTAATATCTCTTACCTAATCTCCCTGGTCCCTTCCCACTGCCTCTAGCCTACCTTCTCTATGCAGTATCGCAGGGGTTAACAGGAACGGTAATCCACCGGATCGCGCCAGGAGTTATCTATTGGTGGCCGGCAGGGGCTCAGTGTCGGCAACCAAGAGTCACTAATACGGACCTTTAATTCCGGGAGCTTCCCCAGGCCAAGTTTCGGAGTCAGGAATTAAAGGTCCGTATAAGCGACTCTGCCAGTCACCAATAGAGTCGTTAGTACGGACCTTTTATTCCTGACGCCGAAACTTGGCCTGGGGAGATTCCAGGAGTCAAACTTCCATATTAGGGACTCTATTGGTCGCCGGCACTGAGCTCCTCTGGCATCAACCAATGAAGGGCAGCTGTTCTTCATTGGTTGATATCAGTGGAGGCCCCTGCCGGTGACCAATAGAGTTGTTTGTACGGACCTTTAACTCCTGATGCCGAAACTTGGCCTGGGGAGGTTTCAGGAGTTAAAGGTCTGTATTAGGGACTCTATTGGCTGGATGCCAGAGGAGCTCAGTGCCGGCAACCAATAGAGTCGTTAATTCGGATGGTTGTGCCTATACTTATAGTGCCTTTGCCTCGAGTGCATGTTCTGTTATTGGATTTCTGTGTTTGACCCGGCTTGTTATCTGGCTATTCCGATTTCTGGTAACATTACCTCGGCTAGACTTTTGAGTTTATTGCTATTTTCTCGTTGCCCTACCTTACCCTGTGTGCGACAGATACATAGATTGGTTTTGTTCATAGAGGGCCACGTCAATCCTTCCATGTTACCCTTTATTGTATGGTTTTTATATTACTGGATTAAAGGGTTAGCAAAGGTTTCTTTACTTGTAGTAGTAGAGCTAAAGGATACCGGGGCACTTTTTAACAAAATATATAACAGGGAAGAGTTTTAGACAGCCTGAGCTTTCCTGCTGGGAGATGTCCCTGCAAAAATGTTTAGACGTACATATACAATCTAATAGGCATCATGGCACTGCATTTGAAGATACATATGTATATCTATAGGAAAAGGGATGAAAAAATATAAAAAAAAAACTTACATCAATAATGGAATACTCCCCCCCCCCAAGAAATACAGACTTTTCTTGTTACTGTCTTGCTGTCTCACTTAGCTGTCTCGTTTTTGCAGGCAGTGAGGATCAAAGGGCCGGCTGGGGAGATCTTCTGACCCGTGGCCATGAAGGTCTGCACTTTAGCAGTAGAGACCTTCATTGTAGCTCCCAAGTGGCCTCCACTTGGCTATTCGGGTAAGGCTGGCAGGTAGCCATGGATCTGACCCCCTGGCTTGCCAACCACTGTATACACAACGCTGTACAAAACACGACACAAAAAGGAAATTCATTATCCAGAGCCCGGCATGCCGGTGGGGGTCTCGCTGGCATCGATGGGTGGCCCACTGTGAGACACACGCCATTGTTGGAGGGAAAGTAGGCAGAGAGCGGAGCTTGCCAACACCGCGACCCCTGAGATTCTCCGTACTGACGGAGAGTTCCTAGGTATGTATTTACAGTCCAGGACTGTCTTTGTTTATAATATATATATATATATTGTAAAAAAACATATAATCCTACTTCAAAATAGGTCTCAATATGTCACAAAGTAACATAAAAAGTATTAGACATGTCGGTAGTTGTGGTATTAGTTTACTGCTATTCTTCGGTGGAAGCCGTCCAGGCAGCTTTTAAAGGGTGGGGGACGAGAATGAAGAAGGCATTGATTGGATAGTCTAGCTTTGCCACACTTTGCCACCAGTTTCTTTTAATGTTAAACACAATTTCTCTGGAAGAAATAAAATCTACTGAAAAAGTCACTGAAACGGTTAAATAAAATAAAAAAAAGTGGACAAACGTATGCTAAGGATCACAGCTGTATTCACACAAGCTCTTCAGAAACTAACATCTCCGCTTCACGCTCGCGGGTCTCGCTATCCCCGCGCACAGAAAGCAGTCATTAAATTTCAGCTGGGAAAATCATGCTAGATAAGCCCTAATGAGCCAGCTAAAACCCAAAAGATAACAAGACGGGGGGTTCTTTTGTTTTCCAAGCCGCAGTCTTGATCTCTTGTCACCAGTAAATTAAAAATTTAAGACGATACACCCAATGCGCCAGATGAAAAAAAAAAAATTTCTATTGAACTTGAGAAATATGTAACAAATTTTGGTTCATTTAAAGATAAAATCATCATTTATGTTTTTAATATATATTTTTCTTATATATATATATATCCAGGCTTAATCCACCTCCATTGGTATAGGAGAGGGAATCCACCATGGAGAAGAATGAAGCCAAGGGAATGGGTATTGATAAAGATATGGACCCCTCAATAAAGGCAAGGGGGCTTTGTTACACCCATAATTATGTCCCTAACCCAACGTGGGACATTGCTTTACCCAAATTCCCTTTTTTCTGCCATTTAAAATCCCTAATGACTTCCCTGTTATGTTTTATAAAAGGCACCAGTTAGATGCAAGTTATTATTCATTCACCTCGACGTGAACGAGCAGACAGATCTTTAGATACGCTGAATATTAAGATGTGACAGAAGCTTTCGGTTTTTAATTGCACAAATTAACAAGGTTACATCTCTGATGATTTGACTACTTTGATAAGCCTCTTGACTTTGATTTTCTTATTTTCTATGCAGAATGCAACATGAGCGTTTTTCCAAAAATAGAGGGTATCCTTTAGATGAAAAAGCAATCACGTCTTTTGAACGCCGAAGAACGTAGAACGTGGTGGTCCACGCCAGACGGTTGGGTTTTAAATAAATTGAACGTTCTCACACCAGGATTGTATGATTACGGGAGACTGATGTAACGCGCTGGGCCACCGGCTTCAAAACGGCGACCGGAAGTGCTAACTGGGATCATTGGGGATGACTATTTGGCTGCGTGGATTAGAAACAGAAATGTTTCTCATCAAAATAAAGGAAGGATATAAAAGAAAGGTCGGTATTTTGTTTATCAGTGCATATCTGAGCTGGATTCATTGAGTTGTTATTACATTCTTTTAAAAAAATGACAAATGAACCTTTTGTATATTAAAATAAAAAGACATAGAAAACATTCACATATCGATTCTCTGCTTTTTGGCTAAGATCAAGTGAGTGCCTGTGAGAGAGGGAAAGCTTGGTCCTCTGGCCTTAAGGCTACAGATGGCGTCAGAGAGCCCGGGGTGTTATAGCGCCCCCTAGCATGGATCCGCTGGGGCACTCGGCACTGTGATGAGTGTGTGGGGGGGGCACACATTTTTTTCTCACTTAGCACGGGTTGGTAAGCACGTTGTGTTCACCTTGGATCCCCTCTTGATGCACTTTTTTTTCATGCCCACTCTTAAATCACCCCGGCCATTGGCTGGTGCTGGAGGGTGAATTTTTTTTCTTACCAGCCACTGGGTGGGACCACGTGATACTTTCACTGGCACTGTGTTTGGCGCCGACACTTTTCAGTCAGAAGCACCGTATTGATTTTAGGTTCGGAGTGAGTTAAGTACCATCGGGTCGCCTAAAGTAACAGTGAAGCTGAGCCCCCGAAGACTCAGTCCAGTATTGGTGGGGGGGGGCGGTGTGTGCCTTCTGGTGCCCACTCCCCCTAAGAAGATCTTCATGAACGGGAGGACTTCAGTGGATCTCCTCTTGGGGAGATCCTAGAAGATCTGCCTGGGTGGGAAGGAAGGGGATGCATATCCTTTCTGGGAGTGCATGCTCCAGAAGACAAAGATTGGGGACTCTGCTCCACTGTGGCTTCCACAGTTTTGGATCACCGTAGCACCTTTTTCTTCACTCAGTTTATCGTATGAAGACGTCGACCGAAGAGCACGACCTCGGGCTCTCAAAAAAAACCCAAAAAGACCCCAAAACATTCATATAAGCATTTTTCAAAGGAATGCGAAAGCCAGGTGGTCCCTTTGTGTGGTCTGGGATGTGAAGAATCCCCCCAAATGCATTTGCTAAATGCTGGGAATGTCGAATGCATCTCCTTGCACGTGACTCACTCACCTCCGGTCAGCTCCGGAACGCTGAACGCTGTGGTTAGATCCTGGTGCGCATGTGTAAAGTCTTCTCATTGATTTGAATAGGAACACTTTCCTGCCACTGATTGACAGCTTCAAGCAGCCAATCACTGGCAAGGAACAAGGATCACGAAGGCAGTTTTGCAGCATGGTTTTGGAAGAATACACATTAGATTTTAATATACATCATACAGGGTCAGCTCAACTCTTCTTATAGGTGAGGCTCTCTGTGGTCGGCCCTTCCTAACGAGGAGAAACGTTTGATCTCAACTCATCCGAACACTCACATTTTATTGAAAAGACCAAAGTTATTTCTTGTTTCTGTGGTTTTAAATTTAGATATTAGGTATAATATATTATATAAATAAATATAAGTATACATTAAATATAGGATTGATGTAATATATACAAAATTACAATTATATTGTGCTGTTGTTTTCCTTTAGTTGAGAACCATCAAGCTACTTCTAAGCTTATGAAAATAAATAAAAGTATTTTAACTTCTTGTTCTTGCCCATTTGAGGTTGAACATTTTACTAAAAATACATAGTCGTCTTGGTCACCGGGTCACTTAACATACTTGGCAAAATGAGATTTAAAATCTAATTTTAGGTTTTTATGGCGCTTGTAAAAAAAGACCATTTTATTTTGTCAGTAATTCGGCTTTACAAGTGCGTGAATCAAAGTTGTACTCTTCGTAATTGGTGAAAAATACTTGAAAATGGAAAGAGCTTTTTTATCCACTTTTTTTATGAATGCGCACTTTGTTATAAAGCGGGTTCGTGGGACTGCATGGTCCATCGACTATACACAGCTGAACAAAGCTGTTGAATTAAGTAAGTGATGACATCACCTATGTGACATCATAGCTTGGGCATATACTGTCTGACAACCAGCAAGACATTGAGATTATAAGTATATATATATATATATATATATATATATATATATATATATAATATATATAGCTTAACACTAGGGCATGGAGAACGTAAAGTGGATAAATAAGCATGCTTCTATTGTATACATTAAAAGTGTTTTTTTGCCCCAATCTCAGGGTAAAAGGGCAGATTCTCAGGGTCACACAGACTCCCGCTGACTCTTTTATTATTATTATTATTTTATTATTATTTATTATTATTATTTTATTATTATCGCCGATTATTTTAACCTGTGAACACCATTACATGTGCTTATTTTGTTGTATTCCATGGACCCCAAAGAATTGTAAAATGTAGGATTTGGGGAAACGGACAGATTTAAGTTTTTATAAGAACTTAAACTCTGTGTTCGCGTTACGAGAGGGATTCGGTTGGAAGATTTGTTACAAGGAGTATTTTGTATCTAGAAACAATCCATAAAAAAGTAAGAACATTCCGGGGACTTTGAGATTGCATAGAACATAAAACTTTCCAAGATTCTCGTCGTAAGGTTTTATACTCTGTGCGGCGTCTGATGCCCTGCACATTAATAAGTAGAATACGCAGACAAAACATGCTGCAGGATGATTTCTGACTTATTTTAGTTAAAATGCCCGCGAGCCCATGTTCTTCCTTTCTAGTTTATCGCATTATGGAGACTGAAAAAAAGATAATCAATGTTTGTAAACTCAACAGAACCGCATGATAGGGTAGACTGAACAGACATCTTTGGAATGGGAATAGGCAGCGCTTGAAATTTAACCCAAACTACACAGAACATCTAATGCATTACTTAATATTTTTACTGTGGATCCTAGTCTCTATAATATCTCCATTAGTGAAATTGCAGAAGGTCTTGATGGAAAGGTATGTCTTTTTGCTGACGACACAAAGATTTGCAGCAGAGCTGATGGAGGGAGAAGCCAAATGGCAAATGATTTGGGTAAACCGGAATAAAGGTCACAGCTGTGGTAACTGGCATTTAACGTGGATAAATGCAAAGTAATGCATCTGGGACATAAAACCCCAAGGGCAGAGTATAGAATATTTGATACGGTCCTGACCTCAACGTGCGAGGAAAGGGATTTAGGGGTAATTATTTCTGAGGATTTAAAGGTAGGCAGACAATGCAGTAGAGCAGCAGGTAATGCGAGCAGAATGCTTGGTTGTATAGCGAGGGGTATTAGCAGTAGAAAGAGGGAAGTTTTATGCCGTCGTAGAGAGCACTGGGGAGTATTGTGTACAGTACTGGAGACCGGAGCTCCAGAAGGATATAGATATGTTGGAGGTTATTATTATTTATTGTTTTATATAGCGCCATCGTATTCTGCAATGCTATACAATGAGTAGGCAAGACATAACAATTTGACTTACAGAAAACCAGATAAAGAGGACCTTGTTCATATGAGCTTACACTCTAGAGGGAGCTAAGGTGTATTATACAAGAGGTAAAAGTGCCCTAATATTACGACAAAATCTGTGCATCAAAGACTGGATAGCTATGCACTAATCAGAGGAGATCCTAAAATGCATCCTAAAACAAAATGCAAGGTGAGCGAACAGAAGAAAAATCTTAATCAACATTTGGTAGGTTGTTCCAGACAGGCTAGATGATGTTGAGCTTTGTGGGGTCCACACCACCACTCCTTGTTCTTCTTTACGCTGAAGATAGTTCTTAATGGCTTTAGCTGTATGTTTAGAGTCATTGTCATGCTGCAGAATACATTTGGGGTCAATCAGATGCCTCCTTGGCTCTGACCAAATCCCCAAGCATACAAGGAACCTTCACAAAGCTTCACTGTTACCCGCAAACCCTCTTTCTTCGCCTGCACACCAGATTACTTGGAAGTTGAGAGGGTATATCCGAGATCACTCGTAATCCACAGATCAATCTTTATTATTCATACCGCATTAAGTATTGATGTTTCTATGAATCTCACGTGATTATTTAGGCAAGTGCAAAAACCGACAGTCTGTAAATGCTTAAAAAGTGACACTTCCAAATACCGTATTTATCGGCGTATAACACGCACTTTTATGTCTAAAAAAATAAGTTTAAACCCTACCTGCGTGTTATACGCCGATAACTTTCTGTAGCCGCGTCCCCCGCACTTCCGGTTCCGGCGAGGGTGCGTGTTATAAGCCGGAGCGTGTAATACGCCGGTAAGTACGGTAGTAACGAGTCTATTATTAGACAAAAAATGTGTAAAAGATTTTGAGAGTTTCTTTACTTTATACTGTTATAGTCTAAAGTAATTAATAAATTCAAAATGCTCAATTATATTCTGGATTCATGCATTACTTTAAGAGCTAAAAAATTGCATATTAAATTTATCATAAACTTTTAAATATTTCATTTTTAAAATAATCCAATTTTCTAAACTACGTATTTTGTTGTGTGATACCGAGACTAATAATTAAACAACAGTTTGCGTTTTGCGGTACAATCTAACAATCTCTTTGAATGCTACTTGATCCCGTTTGGTTGCAACAAAGTTTCTCGACTGCTTGCCTAACAAACCAACCCTACTCTTAAACTAACAGTGAACGGGACCGGCAGGTCTCATCGATTTTTGGCTGAGAAACTTATTTGGAGTCTTACTGATCAATAGCAACAAGATTCTCAAAGATATCATTAAAGTCTGCATTTATCTATTATTTTCCAGGATTTTAGGTACAGGGAGTTATTTGTCAAACAGCCAGAGGCAAGGCTTATGATCACTTGGTAATGTAAGCGCAGTAGCAGAGACGGTCATATTACATGGTATTCGCCGAGCTAAAAGCTATGATTCCATGTTTTAGTTCTATGATTGTATTTCTTTTATCTGTTGTTTGTTCATCTCAACTGTCTCTGCTTACATTATTGTGATGTCCTCCTTGCTTGAGAACCCAGCTAATATTACTTCCATTGGTATACAGTGTGGCCTTCAGAGGATTCCCTTTCCCATAGACATGTGCAGAAGCAGTACATATATAAAGAGGACTTATAAATGCAAAGGCAGATTACGGCGTACAGGGTATTTTGTTGGTGTGGGAAAAAGCATGCAGGGTGCTGGGGTGTATGGTCGGTGGCATGAATAGCAGGAAGAGGGAGGAGGTTCTGCCACTTTACAGATCTCTGGTCAGACCTCATCTACTGTATCAGGTACAGTTCTGGAGACCCCAGTTCCAGAATGATATTCTAGAGAGAGTTTAGACAAGGGTGATTAAAGTGGGCAATGGCTTGCAGGATGAAAGTGTGACGGGAACAACCTGTACCCCGACTCGGTACGCCCGCTGAATGTTGCTTCCTCCGCCCCATGGCCACTGGGACACCAGCGATTAACCCCTACAGCGGCAGACAGAACCAGCGTACAGAGAGAAAGGGCTACCTTACCACTGTGGCTAGCCGCAGCTGAGCTACACAGTGGGGGGTATTGTCCTGAAAAGGACAATACGTGATCATAGCAGAGGACACAGCTCTTCGGGAACCTCGGCGGCACTGTAGTATACAGAAGTATAGCAATACAGCGCTCTACCGCCCTGGTAAGGGCACCGCCGAGGTTACCTCAATAACAGGACAGGACTCGTAGTGAGGTAAAACAGGGACTCTTTATTTGGGAAACACACAGGCTTATATACAGTCCAACACAGGGAAAAGGTCATAAACTACGTCCACATATCCCAGCCCAGACAGTCCGGCGCCAAACTTAGGCCACCGAGCCCCGCATTGTCCGTACAGCTTTCAACCGTTGTTTTTGGGTTATACAGGGTTAAAAGTCTGGGGGCAGGACATGTGGCACATAGATAGGGTATAGCATGAAAGAGAACACAGTATACACGAATAAACACCGCATACATGGGGAAAGAACATAAACCCACATATTTTAACCCCGGATGGTCGCAACCACTACGACAGACGGCACCGATTAACCCAGGGCCGTCACAGAGAGATATCAGGAAAGACTAAAGGATCTCCATATATATAGCTTAGGGGGTAGAACAGAGAGAGGAGAGAGGTGATAAAAAATATTTAAATACATAAACAGATTTAACAAAGTATTGGAGGAAAGCTTATTTCATAAGAGGATAAGTGTTAGAACGAGAGGTCATACTGTAAAACTATGTAACGCAAGGAAGTTGATCTTTATTGACAGGGTGGGAGATACGTGAGAGAAAAGGTAGGGGTTAATACAGAAGGAAAGGCTGTTCCAATTATCTACCACCTTCTCAATTAAGTCTGACAAGACTGAATCTCAGACGAGACTAAGGACTTTACAGAAGGTAAAATGGGCAGACTTCTATAAGCAGGTAGACAGAGTCCTAGAGAGAACACAGCTGAGATGCAGGCGGCCAAACGCAATCAGTCCATACGAAGTAAAGCATTACGTACTATATCCCAAGTCATTCATATTTTATAGGCAATTACATAACTTACATTCTATGATCTAGACAAGGGAAATCGCACAGTAAGATTGCAAGATGTAACTTCGGCCAGCATAAGCATAAGGACATCTTAAACCCTTACAGTTCAATATGATCACACAGGATAAACACACTGATCAGACAATCTGTTGGGACAAACTAGGGTTTTTGTTTCTTTTTTTTAATGAATTATTGAAGTTAATATTTTGGGAACGGAGCTAGCACCTTTAAATATCAAAATATATATATTTAATGATTTAAAAGATAAATGAACAAGTATAGAT